>JACEIK010002356.1:11882-28938 GCA_018107945.1 Datura stramonium
TCCAGAGTTGGACTCGGTTGCGTTCTGATGCAGCGGGGCAAGGTGATAGCCTACGCCTCCAGACAACTCAAAGTTCATGAGAAGAATTATCCAACTCATGACTTGGAGTTGGCAGCGGTAGTGTTTGCATTGAAAATATGGAGACATTACCTATATGGGGCCCATGTTGATATTTTCACCGATCACAAGAGCCTTCAGTATGTATTCAGTCAGAAGGACCTGAATCTCCGTCAGAGAAGGTGGTTAGAGCTCCTGAAGGATTATGACATGAGCGTGCTATATCACCCAGGAAAAGCCATTGTGGTGGTTCATGCCCTAAGCAGAGTGTCTATGGGTAGAGTGGCTCATATTGAGGAAGGCAAAAAGGAGTTAGCGAAGGATATTCACAAACTAGCTCAGTTAGGGGTGTAGTTGGTTGGCTTGGCTGAGGGTGGAGTGGTGATGCAAAGTGGGTCAGATTCCTCTTTAGTTGTTGAAGTTAAGTCCAAACAGGATGAAGATCCCCTTTTACTTAAACTCAAGGAAGCGGTTCTCGGGAAGGAGGTTGAGGCTTTCTCCAAAGGGGGAGATGGGGTGCTCTGTTATTAGGGCAGATTGTGCGTACCGAATGTCGGTGACTTGAGACAGCAGATATTGGTTGAAGCACACAATACGAGGTACTCCATCCACCCTGGTGCTACTAAAATGTACCACGATTTATGGGATATTTACTAGTGGAACGACATGAAAAGAAACATTGCTGAATTCGTAGCTAAGTTCCTGAATTGCCAGCAAGTCAAGGTAGAGCATCAAAGACCGGGAGGTATGACCCAAGATATTAGCATACCCATGTGGAAGTGGGAAGAAGTAAATATGGACTTTATTACGAGTCTTCCTCAAACTCGTCGGCAACATGATTCCATCTAGATAGTAGTAGACCGAATGACTAAGTCAGCACATTTCCTCCCAGTTAAGACTACAGATTCAGCTAAGAACTATGCTAGACTTTACATCCGGGAGTTGGTCCGACTTCATGGGGTGCCATTATCCATCATCTTTGACAGGGGTACCCAATTCACCTCACATTTCTAGAAGTCTTTTCAGAAGGGACTTGGCACTCAGTTCAAGCTCAGCGCAGCTTTCCACCCGCAGATAAATGGGCAAGCTGAGCGGACTATTTAGACCCTAGAAGATATGTTGAGAGCGTGCGCGATCGATTTCAAGGGCAGTTGGGGTGACCACCTCTTATCGAGCGTACAATAATAGTTATCACTCCAGCATCCAGATGGCCCCATTTGAGGCATTGTATGGTAGAAGGTGCAGGTCTCCTATTGGATGATTTGAGGTTGGTGAAGCTATAATAATCAGGCAAGACTCGATTCATGAAGTTATGCAGAAGGTACATCTCATCAAAGAAAGATTGAAAACAGCTCAGAGCCGTCAGAAATCTTATGCTGATGTAAGGAGAAGAGAATTGGAGTTTGTTGTGGATGACTGGGTCTATTTGAAAATTTAACCCATGAAAGGGGTGATGACATTTGGGAAGAAAGGAAAGCTCAGCCCGAGATATGTGGGACCCTATAGAATTCTGAGGCGAATCAGCAAGGTAGCTTATGAGATGGAATTACCTTTAGAATTGGCATCCGTGCACCCAGTATTCCATGTGTCACTATTGAAGAAATGCATCGGCAATCCAACTTCAATTGTTCCATTGGACACCGTAGAAATAAAGGATGGTCTCTCATACGAGGAGGTCCTAGTCCAGATCCTTGACCGTTCGTAAGCTGAGGAACAAGAAGGTAGCTTCAGTCAAGGTCTTATGGAGAAATCAATGGGTTGAGGGAGCTACGTGGGAGGACAAAGCAGATATGATGGCCAGATACCCACATTTGTTCTCTTTCCGCTCAGTTTCAGTTTAAGGTACCAATTTTCTCCCTAGAACTCCATTAAGTTCGTTTGTTCCAGATTCTTTCATGTAATTGATCATGTGTATGATTAGTGAATTCAGTTCAAACTTGTAGTTCAATTCGGAGGTAGTCATTCCGTTAGTTTCTAGCCTTTACAGGCAGTATTTGAATATAGTGGTTGTAATTCTATGCTTTCCTGTGTGTTTTCCAACATTCGGGGACAAATGTTCCCAATGGGGAGATATTGTAATGCCCTAGAAACTCGAAGACTAGACCCGGGACTTAAATCGGAGAAAATTGGAAAATATGCATCAGGTCACATAACGATTCATTATGTGACCCATGTGGAGTGACTACGAGTCATTAAGTGACTCATGGTGAGGCCCAGGTAATGAGTTGAAATTTCGGAAATGGGATCCCTATGGACGAGGCCACGAGTCGTGGTCAGGACCCACGACTCGTTAAGTTAGTCGTGGGGTGGGGTGAGTAAGAATAGAGAAGGAAAGGGGCAATGTACTTGACGGGAGGACCCCACGAGTCGTGGTCTGTCACCATAATTCGTGGGGAGGGTTGTGGTTAGCAAATTGAAAGATTTTTGTTATTGAGGCAGTGCATATCATGAATGGTGACAACGAGTCGTGGTCACTAGGTAACGATCCGTTATGTCTTCCGTCGCGAGCCTAATAGGTTCGAGAAGCATGTACTTCACGAGTTAAGCCACGAGTCATGGCCAGAAGGGACAATTCGTTAGGTCAGTCATTGGGACTACCTGACAGTTATTTCCTGCAATTTTTCTAATGGTGCTTCGGTAATTTCCTAACCTCCTAGATCCTAAACTAAATTATTTTGGGTTATTTTGAGGGGATTTAGAGGGGCAAAATGGTTTTCCCCCTTATTCCCGCTCATCTTCAGAAAAAATACCGTAAGCTTTCCTCTCAAGAAGCTCTCAGGCAAGACTAGGGTTTTCCTCCATTGCAGCAGTCCAAGCTTCCTTCTCCAAGGAAATTCTAACTCAGGTATGTGGGAATTCAACAAGGGGATAGTTCTCCCCTTGTGTCCCCAAAAATCCTTCTCTAGTTTCTCTATAAATCCTAGCCCAGAGCTTTCGAATGTGAAGAGAATATATGTCAGTTTCCTTTGAATTCACATAGAATGATATCCATGATTATTTAGACATAATTTCCATCAGTTCATGATTAAATTGATGTTATTCCCATAAAAGTGAATTCTAGCCCTACAGATTTTCGAATGTTAAGAAATTCTTGGTAATGCTTTGTTTAGTCCATGTGGAATTAATATGTTATATTAATTATGGATATTTTCACTAGTTAGTGACAGTATTGATGCTTATCCCTGTACGTTGAGTTTAGCCTAGTCATTGAGATTAGAAAAGACTAGAATCTTGCTAAAGTGATTAACCTTGAAATTTTCTTGATTATATCAGTGTGGTGAATTCCCATATTGTTTTATATGCTAAATTCCCAATAAGATACATGGTTACCTAGCTTTAGTTAAAATGTGAGAATACTCAGTGTCTGTCAGAAATGTCAGCTGATTAGTTTGACTATAGAATTTCTCGAGGTGTCAGTATTACCTCCCAGTTATCATAATCAAATTCAGAAATTAGTTTATTGGTCCACTAGGCGGCCATGACACTTTAGATATATAGCTCTTACTAGCCTTAAGACCCCAATTCAGATTACAGTTTGCTCTTATACGGTTATGACGCTTCTAGATAAGCAGGTCTGACCAGTCTAGAACCTAGTTTCAGAATCTGGTCCGATAAGACTCTCAGGGTGCTTATAGATATATATACCTAATTAGTCTTGGGCCCCAGTTTTTAGCTATCAGCCTAGTACTCGGTCTAGGACTATCCAGTAGGAGTAGGACTTAGCACCGAGTGGACCGGGGTTCCAGCGCACCTAAGTTTCTAGAACTACATTGCCAGCATAGGTTATAGTATTTATTGGTCTAATTGGCCCCAGACTTTTGTAATCACACAGTTCATACCTTTATACCCTGGCAAGGTATATTGGGTCCTACTGGTGGGGTGTATACATCGGACTCCACGTCTAGCTCACGTGGTTACATGTCAGTTATAGACTCTCCCACAAGTCAGTTCAGTCAAGTCTCTATATAGTTCAGTCCAAATCAGTATTCCAGACTTAGAACATGCTTTGACCATAAGACGTGGTATTCTAGACCACCTCAGTATTTCAGTTTTCTTCAGATCATTAGCTTAGTTGGTCATTACAATGTCTTTCAGTTCAGCATTTCTTTTATTATTTGTTCTATTGTGTATGATTTCTCTCACTTACTCAGTACATTCAAAGTACTAACACATACTTTTATGTTGTATCATTTTATGATACAGCTGCAGGATCACAGTCTCAGTCCCGTTAGCCGACCGCTCACCGAAAATCTCAACTATCCCAATTGGTGAGTCCTCATCCTTCGAGGACGGAGATTTGTTTCTTTAGTTATACTTTTCTTCCTTTTTATTTAGATTTGGAGTTAGCTGGGGGTTTGTCCTAGCAGCTCATCAGTCTTAGTGGCTTTCAAATGTAGATTTGTTTTTCAGACTCAGATTGGGTTTTATTCGACCTGTAGTTTTGTTCTAATATTTTCAAGTATTTATATTTTTTTTGACTTCCGCTGTATATATTTTTATGTTGCTCAGAATGTCAGTGTATTATAGACCAAGGGTTGACTTGGGGTCACTTGTGACTCCAAGTACCATGTTCTGCGTAGGGTGTACTCAGGGCATGACAGATACACCTATTCATAACCCTACATACCTAGAGAAATCTGATTTCACAAAACCCTCTTGAAAGACCAATGAAATTTGGGAAGACTTGATTAATCTAAGCTTGATCACCCTTAGGATCTTCTAGACATGCATGCATGGAAGAGAATAGGCTTAGAATGAACTTACCCCTCTTAAAACATACCTTTATGAGTTAAAACGACGTAGTATAGGCCTTAAGAACTTAGGAATTACATAAAAGCCCTTAATAAGTTCGTAGAAAAATGCTCACTTCCAATCCCCACGAGGGACTAGACGACTCGTGCCCAACTCCACGACTCGTGGTCTCAAATCATTGCCTGTACTGAAATTCTGCCTTCTGAGGGTCACCACTCGAGACACCACGACTCGTGGTACACCAAACGAATCGTGGTGACCAAATCGTGACCAACACCTCCCAACTTCTTCAACCTTCAATCAAATCTTGACCACAGCTAACACAACAAATCGTGGTGTTGACCATGACTCGTGGTCACACCCGGGTCACCCCAAAATCTAAAAATTCAACCAAGTCCGCCCTCCTTCCTACGAGTCACTTAACGACTCGTGGTGCACCTAATGGGTCAATGGATGACTCATCCTGTGACCTGGTGCAGAAAATTTTATTTTCTCCGTTTCAACCCTCGAGTCTGATCTTAGGGTTTTCGGGGTATTACACTTCCTCTTTTTAAATTCTCATTTCTGGTTTGCCATTGCAGGTGGATTCAATCTCAGCTAGATGATGATTTAGTTCAGTTAATCGATCCATTTGTAATCTTCTTTTAGTGATCAATAAAGCACATTGCCGATTATTTGTAAATTTACTAGTTCATTACATTGAAATACAACAAGATGAGGATTTTGGATCAAAATTTGTCGATGAATACAGACAAATAAAATATTGGTCAAAATGGAAAGACGCAATTCAAGCGAAATTGGCTTTACTTGAAAAACGTGAAGTTTTTAAACCAATTGTCCGAACACCTAAAGGTGTCAAGGCAATGGGGTACAAATGGATTTTTGTGCTAAAATAAAATGAAAAAAGTGAAGTCATAACATATAAAGCACAACTTATTACACAAGGATTTCGCAAAGGCTCGACATTGATTATGTGGAGACATATTCACCTGTGGTGGATGAAATTACCTTAAGGTATCTAATAATAAACTACACGACCTAGATATTTGTCTTAAACTTAACTGTTTGCCTATGAATGAAACGGATTGTATAACATGTTTCACTTAAGTGAGTAAATGCATTATGTAAAGAAGACAACGATTTTAGTGTGGAAAACACCTGGCTCAAAAGGTGAAAAACCACGACCTGTATTCCACAGGATTTTCTTCAACTTCACTCACTTCAAAGAGCCTATTCAAACAGAAGATTACAACTCTTGTAACCTAAAGGAATTATAAACTCTAATTCCTAACTGCTTACACTCCTTCCCGGGAATGTATTCCCAACTTTCTTACTAGTATACTCTACTTGAAGTCAAATTCTCCTTAATCCAGTTTATAGCTCACTGAATTAAGAGTACATCAATTACAACTCAATGACCAATGTATAGGACAAAATTGCTAACACTAGTCTATCACTTTACTAGAACAAGTTCGTCAATAAAATTCTTCATACTTAGATTATTGCAAAACCTTACGCTTTTCCAATATTCTCTTTTCTCTCTTTGTAAGTGCACGCCTTGATTTGAGAAGTCACACTTCTATATATACACCACTCTTCAACTTTTTTGCAACAACTGCCTTTGCCCGCCTTGGAAGTCTACTCCAAGTAGGAGTCCTTCAAGTCTATCTCTTGGTCCTTTATTTTTTGATCAACCTCTAACTCTTACAAGTCAGCACATGTTTATTTCACTGAAATTGTGTGATGTGGCTTAACCATCTCTTGATTCGTGCAGCTTATCTTTATTTGAACATTTACTGCTGCCATGTCAGCTTCTTTAGACAGTGAAAGTTGCACTCCTTTGGAACGGCTTAAGTTACCTATTTCATCATCATTTTGTCAATCATCAAAACTACATAGAACCCATAAATTTTTCCTTTTTGATGATGACAAACCCTCCATACTTGTGTATTCAACTATCGTTACCTGTAGATCCAAGATAGCAAATATTTGATTAAAACAGGTCAATCAATGGATTATAAATATTGCACAATCAATATTTTTCTCCCTTTTGGCATCATCAAAAAGATGTTTCAATCTAAGTTCATACCAAATATGAAGTTAAACAATTTATTTCCATTAGGGCAATCACCATTACAATCAGAGAGAAATCACAATCAACATACTAATGAATTAAACAAGGCATAACATGAGTCAGGTCAAACAAAAGCAAGCTCAGCATTCATGTTAAAAGTCTATTTTACACCATACCAAAGTGATACTGAATACATCAAACAGATAAACCTAAGACAGAAGATAGGGAAGAACTACAAGGACAACAAGAATAGAATAAAGGCAACAAGACTATGTAGAGTTGGATGAGGGAGTAGTGGGCAATAGCTGGGTCAATTTATGGATAGCTTCAACATGGGCAGCCGTTTCTAAGACCAGATTTACCTAAACTTCATTAATTCTTTCCTAAAGAAAATCCTTTTCCTTCTCACGAGCTGCCAGAGCAGCTTCCAACTCAGTAGTCTTTGCATCCAGGGCAAGTCACAATTTCTAAAGAGGGGTGTCAGCTCGCTTCATTGAAGCATGTAAATCACCTGTCCAAGCACATCTTTGGTAGTCTGAAATGTCCAGACTTGAACAGGAATGGATTAATCTTCAAACACCTCATACATCCAAAACCCATATGGAAGAGCATGCCCCTTGTCATCCTTGGTAAGCACACGTTGCATGTGCATGATAACCAGACTGGGTAGATCAATCTTGTCCTCAGTGTTAAGAAGTTCCATCAGGGTGAGATCGAGATAATTTGCCTCAGTATGCCTCTCTTTCCTGGGAATCGGGATTTTGTGAACAACATCAAAGTATAACTGATGTAAGGGAGACATTTCTTTCTTATGAACCCTTCTATTATGAGGAAGGGATGGTTTTACTAAGAACTTTCTGAAAATATCTCTTACAGAGGCCATGTTATCCAAAAGAGGCCATTCAAATTTCACATAATGATCCCAACCAGCACTAAAAATTCCCAAAATTCGAGCAATATCATCTACAACTAAGTGGAGGGACATTCCTTTAATTGAAGTAGAAAATAGAGATCCTTTGGCAACTCCATTTGCATAAAACTCTACCACTTCATGTTTACCAAGCTTTCTTTGAGTATTATCTTGAAGAAACAGTTCAAACCAACCTTGAATTTCCAGCTTGGTAAATAAAGTATCCATCTCAGAACCTCCATGCCCTGTCACAAACCTTTCTCTGAGAATAGCGCACTTTTGAAAGTGCACAAGATGAGAAAGATGTGATGCAGGAACTCCAGACACGTCAAAACATATAGACACCTCTTCATCAGAAGTCTCTAAATCAAAGTCCTCAAATGGACCAGGTTTAGACACTCGTTTCGCGGCACGAGAGGAAGGGGTTTTCTTGGAAGAGGATTTAGGTGCAGGTTTGCAGGTTTAGACAGTGGAGTTTGGAAGACGGTTTTGCGTGAGATTTAGGGGATTTCTTGGTCGTGGACTTGGATGAGCAAGGTTTAAGAGAAGCCTGAAAAGATGAGGATTTGGAAAGGGGGTGTTTGACTATATTCGACCTTAACACTTTTCGAACTAACGAATCATCTTTGAAAGACATGCCCTCTTTTAAAGGTGAGGTAAGAGATGATTGTTTCTTTTTGCTTCTTTTAAGTGCTTGTTCCAAGATAGCATCCTTATAATGCTTTAGAGTTCAAGTAAGTGGAGCCCTATATGGAACAGGTGGAGGAGATTGTTCACTTGTTGGCTCATCGTCTAGAATAGGTATAGCAAAGCTAGCTGCCTTTCTCAATCTAGAGCGGACTCTCGTAGGAATAAGGCACTCTGAAGCAGCTCAACATTACACACAGAAATTTGGAAATGTGAACCAAAGAATGGAACATTTGAGGAAGTAGAAAATTGGGTCTTGAATGCATTCCAAGCAGCAAAGTCCGACAATTTAAAGGGAATAGAAGAAGAGATTTTCTGTATTTGAAAGGAAGAAGGAGACAGTGTGGAATCTGCTTCTTGATGAACAATCAATGCACGAGATTCATATGGAGCTTTTCTAGAGCTGGTGTCAGAAGAATAAAATGGAGAAGTCATGATGAGAGAACTGGATTTCAAGAATAGGGTTTCAAGATTTTAGAGAGAAGAAAGCAAGGAAGACTCTGTAATGTATCAGGTGAAACTACTTTATTTATAGGTGAGAGAGCGAAGATGAAACGTGCAGCAGGATGTGATTGACATCTGTAGAGAAAAGAGGTGATGGGATGACGGTTTCAGCTTTAATGGCATGTGATGTTTGAGAGAAATAATGAAGAAGAGAAACTGGAGGACCTATCTATTTTATAAGTATCAATAGTAACATTTGAGATGATATAGAACATACCTTAACTGAATAATTTAATGCTCACAATAGTTTGGGTGGACCATGTCTCTGCACCATTTAATACAAAAGTATGTTAAAATGATTAACAATCTGGTAATGGGACACACAATTAAATGTGCAAGCTAAATTAAATAACAATATGGATATTAACAAGAAGGAACTACTTCATTCTAGCCAAGCATTGAGGGAGGCCTAAGAAATATTAATCATCCCCAGATTTAGCCTATTTCTTTCAAAATACTCTCTACTTAAATCTTTGGTATATATCAGCAATCTGTTCCTCAATAGAACAAAACATAATTGAAATATGAACTTTCTCAACATTATCTCTAAAAAAAAATGATGTTGTATGTCAATATGTTTAGTGCTTTTATGTTGAACAGAATTTTTGGCATTATTGATAGCACTAGTATTGTCAGAAAAAATTGGAACACAACCAACATCAATGCCAAAATCCATCGGTTGTTACTTGATCCATAATAACTAGGCACAACATGAACCAACCGCCACATATTCAGCCTCAACAGTAGACAGAGCTACTGAATTTTGCTTTTTCATGGACAGGAGATCAAACATGATCCAATGAAGTGAGTCATCCCTGTAGTACTTTTCCTATCAACCAAATATCCTGCATAATCAGCATTTACATAACCCACAAGGGAAAATTTGCTCCCTTTAGGGTACCACAACCCCAAATCAGTTGTTCCCTTCAAGTATCTCAAAATTCTCTTGACAGCCTTGAGATGAGATTCTTTAGGATTTGATTGAAATCTAGCATACAAACCAACACTGAAAATAATATCAGGTCTACTTGCAGTGAGATACAAGAGAGAACCAACCATACCTCTATAAAGCTTCTGCTCTATGCATGAACCTGTTTCATCAAGGTCCAATTTAGTGGCAGTGGTAATATGAGTATCAATCTCCTTAGCAGCCTCCATATTGAATCTTTTAAGCATCTCCTTCACATACTTCTGTTGATGATCAAAATTCCAGTGGAAGTTTGCTTAATTTTCAATCCAAGTAAAAAATTCAATTCTCCCATCATGCTCATTTCAAATTCTCCATTCATTATCCTAGCAAACACTTGAATCATGAGGCTATTGGTCGATTTAAATATGATGTCATCCACATATACCTGCACAATCAATAGATCTTTTCCTTTTGTTTTCAAGATAAGTGTATTGTAAATTTTCCCTCTTGTGTGCCCATGCTGCAGCAAGAAATTTAAAAGTCTTTCATACCAAACTCTTGGAGCTTGCTTCAAATCATACAAGGCTTTATCTAATTTGTAAATATGATCAGGAAATTCAGAACTCTCAAAACTTGGTGGTTCCTTCACATATACTTTCTCTTTTAAATATCCATTCAAAAAGGCACTCTTTACATCTATTTGATAAAGGATGAATTCTTTCAAAGCTGCAAAGGCTATAAGTAATCTGATTGTTTCAAGTCTTGCAACATGAGCAAATGTTTCATCATAGTTAATGCCTTCTTCTTGATTGTTGCCTTAGACCACCAGTCTTTCCTTGTTCCTTGTAACTGTTCCATGCTCATCTAGCTTGTTTCGAAATACCCATTTTGTACCAATCACGATTCTGCCTTCAGGAGGAGGTACCAAGTGCCACACTTTACTCCTTTCAAACTGATTTAACTCTTTTTGCATAGACAGTATCCAATTTTCATCAAGAAGAGCCTCCTTCACCTTCTTAGGCTCAAGTTTGGACAGAAAAGCATTGAAGGCACACAAGTTTTTCAACCCTGGTCTGGTTGTGATCACAGAAGTAAGATCTTTGAGAACATTTTCAATAGGATGTGAGTCCTGATACTTATAGCTTTTCAACATCATCCCTTGTGAGGTTCCTGCTTTTGAGTTAGCTGGTCTCATTGGTGTTGGCTCAGCTTCATTATTTGTTGTTCCCCCTGTCAGTGAACCCATACTTTGTTCAACAGTTGAAACAGATGATGAAACCTATTCCTGAGTATGTTCATCAGTTTCACTTTCATCCTGCATGTTAGTCTCAAACATAATACAAGATTCATCAAAAACAATATGCACACTTTCTTCAACACAATTTGTTTTCTTATTTAACACCCTATAAGCTTTACTATGTTGGAGTAACCTAAGAAGATTCCCTCATCACTTCTGGCATCAAATTTTCACAGATTATCTTTTTCATTATTATGAATAAAGCATTTGCACCCGAAGATTCAAAGATGAGTAATGTTAGGCCTCCTACCCTTGAGTAATTCATAGGGAGTCTTCTTTAACATAGGTTTATTCATGCATCTATTCACTATGTAACATGCAATACTTGTGGCCGCAGGGCAATGATTTTTTACAAGATTACTTGCAATCATCATTGTTCTAGTCATATCTTCTAAAGTCCTATTTTTTCTTTCAACTACTCCATTTTGCTGTGGAGTTCTTGGAGCAGAGAAATTATGATCTATTCTATTTTGTGAACTGAATTCTAAGAATTTTGCATTTTCAAATTCTGTTCCATGGTCGGATCTTGTAGAGATTAAGGAAGTGCCTCTCTTTTTTTCATATTTTTAACAAAAATATAAAAAGAGTCAAAGGCATCTTCTTTAGAAGCTAAAAATAAGGTCCAAGTGAACCTGGAACAATCATCAACAATAACAAAAATGTACCTTTTACCACCTCTGCTTTTTACCCTCATGGGTCCACAAAGATCCATATGCAACATGTCTAGACACTTGTTTGTGCTCACTTGATTCTTTGATTTGAGTAAGGATCTCAGTTGCTTCCCCATTACACAAGTACTACAAACTTTGTCATTTTTGAACTTTGTTTTAGGCAAGCCTATAACAATGTCCTTTGAAGCAAGTTTATTCAACTATTTCAAATTAGCATGACCTAGTCTTTTGTGCCAGAGAAGAGGGTCACAGTCCATTGCACTAAGACAAGTAAGATTTGTACCAGGCATTCCCATGATGTCTGTCTTGTACACATTTTTGTGTCTGCTTGCACTTAGAACAATTTCTATTGTGTCCATCCTTTTGACCTTGCAACCTGCAGAAGTAAAAGTTACCTTATTGCCTTTGTCACACAACTAAGATATACTCAGTAGATTATGCTTCAATCCATCACCATAATACACTTCTTCTAGAGCTTTTATTTTTGTGCTTCCTATTTTTCCAATTCCAGTGACAATACCCTTTTTTCCATCTCTATAGGATACATTCCCCCTTTTTAGTGGAATGAGTGAAAGGAATATTTGTTTATCTCAGTTCATGTGTCTTGAACAAGCACTATACATGTACTAATGCTTGCTTCATTTCACTCTCACCTGCAGAATAGTTCAGGGGTTAGTTTTAGGAACCCGGACAAGCTTGGGTCCTTTTTTGGATCAAAAGGATGAATCAAGTTTCTTCTTGCCCAACTAGGCAACAGGTTGTTAAACCTATTCCTATGAACAGTTTTCATCCAATTTCCTTCTACTAACAAAGCACTCATGTTTCTACTCCTAACTGCCACTGGACATTCTGTAGTTGGATGTCCAATTTTACCACACAAGTACCACATATCATCAGTGACATTTTTTTCTTTATGAAAACCTATTCCAGTCCTTTCATTTTGAATTCTTCCACTTAGGTTATTCACAATTCTAGATGACTTTGTCCACCTACTAAATTTATCTAGATCTATTTTTAACCTAGACACATCCAAACTCAATTTTCTTACCTTTTCTTTTTCACAGAAATAATTAATTTTAAAGTGCTTGAGCTCAGACTCAACCCCTTTTAGATTCTCACTCATTTCTTCCTTTTAAAAATAAGATTCTTTTAGACTTTCATTAACAGACTCAAGTTGGATAAGTTGTTCCTTCAAGACACCATTTTCCTTATCAATGATATCTTTTCCATTTTTAAGATTAATGAAATCAAACTTTAAACTAGCAAGAGCATTAAATAATTGATCTCTATCATAAGTGACTTCCTGGAGTTTATCCATTATAGTATTCATCATAGAGACAAGTTTTCTTTTATAGAAAGTACGTAAGTTTTCATTTAAGTCAGAGATACTTACCTCGGAGTTACCTTAGAGTTCTTATCTTCTTCATCAAGATCAGAGTCTCCTAGAGCCATGAATGCAGTTTCATCAACTTCAGTGTCAAAATCATCAAAATCATATCCCCAAGCAGCCATCATTGCATAATTTTCCTTTTCCTTCTTTTTTCCTTTTCTTTCATTTCCTTTTTCAGCTCTCTCCTTTTCAGCCCTCTCTTTTCTCCACTCAATTTCCCAGAGTGGACGATCTTTAATCATATGATCCGTTTTGTAGCATTTGTAGCAACCTGTTGGAGACTTCTCATTGGAGCCCTTTTTGCTACTTGTTCCTTTCTTGCCATAGCCCTTTTCTTTCTTGAGAAACTTCTTAAACTTATTTGCTAGAAAGGCTATTTTATCATCATCAAAATCAAACTCGTCACTATCACAAGTCTTAAGAGACAATGACTTTTCTTTGGTTGCATCTTTCTTCTAAAGATCATCCATGTTCATCTCATAGGTCTTCAAATTCCCTACCAACTCATCAAGCGTCATGGTAGAGATATCTTTAGTTTCCCTAATAGCAGTGACCTTGACATCCCATTTTGCTTTAGGAAGGATCCTTAGGACTTTGTCAACCTGCTCTTCAATGGTGAGTACTTTTCCCAGGGAAGACGGTTCATTTACTAGAGCATAAGTCTTGTAATCATTTCCTGCAGAGACTCATTTTCCTTCATCCTAAAGATTTCATATTCAGTGAATTGCATAGACACTCTAAATTTTCTTACCTAACTTATCCCTTCATGAGCATTGATCAATGCATCCCATATCTGTTTTGCAGTGGAGCAATTTGAAATCTGGTTATACTCATCAGGACCCAAACCACATATAAGAATGTTCTTCGCTTTAGCATTCTTCTTGAGAGCCATCAGGTCTTCAGCAGTACACTCAGACCTTACCTTCAATACTTCAACTCAATCCATCATCTTCTTAGGGATAGTTGGTCCAGTAGTGATCCTATCCCACAACTCATAATCTTCAGCTTGAATGAAGTTTTCCATGCGTGCCTTCCACCATATGAAGTGTGATCCATTGAAAAAGGTGGTCGAGTGGTTAACTGTCCTTCACTATGTCTAGGCCTGGGCAAAGAGCCGAGCTAGCTTGGAGCTTGGCTCGACTCGATTTCAATTAAATTTTGGCTCGACTTGGCTCGATAAAAGCTCGATCAAGTTCGGCTTGGTCAAAGGTCGGGCTCGATTGAGCTGGCTCGGTTGGCTCGATTTAAGAAATAATATCCTTTCATTAAGCTCAATTACAAAGTACATTAGAAATTTAACTTAACATAATATATTAATTTAACATTACATAATTAATATTTATCCAATGTTAGTAAATTTTTAACCACAATGCAACTTAAGCCTACTATATCAGTATGGGTGTTCATAGTTCGATTTGGGTCGATTTTTTATTTTATAATCAAAATCAAATCAAGTTTTCAATTATTAAAATCAAGTCAAATCAAACATAATACATATTCATCAATTTGATTGTTTTCAGATGTGGTTATGTTTTTTTCAATTTTTAAAGGATCTAATATTATTCGTCTCTTTGTTTTTCTTCCTACAATTATAAAAAAAATATTATTTGTCAACTTATAATCCTTTGATATCTTTGTATTAAGGTTGGTATAATTTCTTTGAATTATTGAGAAAATGTCTTGATATCTATAAGTATTAATTAGATAAATAAAATTTACAAAAAATATATAAAAAGTCTAAATAAAAAAGAGCCGGCTCGACTTGGCTCGGACTCTGCTCGGGCTTGGTCAAAATGTAGAAAAGATCGGTTGAGCTCGGCTCGGCTTGACTCAACTCAGTACTAGTTAAAGTTCGGTAAGGCTTGGATCAAGCTCGGCTCGGCTCAGTATATACTCGGCTCGATTAGGCTCGGCTCGGGCTCGGCTCGATGCCCAGGCCTAACTGTTTCCAATAGATAGTGCAGAATTCATCATGATCTATCTTAGGTGTTAGCCTTATAAGATAAACCTACTCTAATACTAATTGATAAACTACACGACCTAGATATTTGTCTTAAACTTAACTATTTGCCTACGAATGAACTGTGTTGTTTAACGTGTTTTACTTAAGTGAGTAAATGCAGTAAGTAAAGAAGACAATGATTTTAGTGTGAAAAACACCCGGCTCAAAAGTTGAAAACCACGACCTGTATTCCACAGGATTTTCTCCAACTTCGCTCACTTCAAAGAGTCTCTTCAAACAATAGATTACAACTCTTGTAACCTAAAGGAATTATAAATTCTAATTCCTAACTGCTTACACTCTTTCCCAGGAATGTATTCCCAACTGTCTTACTAGTATACTTTAATTGAAGTCAAATTCTCCTTAAACAAGTTTATAGCTCACTAAATTAAGAGTATATCAATTACAATTCAATGACCAACGTCTAGTACAAGATTGCTAACACTAGTCTATCACTTTACTAGAATAAGTTCGTCAATAAAATTCTTCACACTTAGATTTTTGGAAAACCTCACGCTTTTCCAGTATTCTCTTTTCTTTATTTGTAAGTGCGCGCCTTGCTTTGAGAAGTCACACTTCTATATATACACCACTCTTTAACATCTTTGCAGCAACTATCTTTGCCCGCCTTAAAAGTCTACTCTAAGTAGGAGTCCTTCTTCAACTCTATCTCTTGGCTTCCTTTGTGTTTTGATCAACCGTTAACTCTTACAAGTAAACACATGTTTATTTCACTAAGATTGTATGACCTGGCTTAACTATCTCTTGATTCATGCAGCTTATCTTTATTTAAACATTTACTGCTTCCATGTCAGCTTCTTTAGACAGTGAAAGTTGTACTCCTCTAGAACAACTTAAATTACCTGTTTCATCATCATTTTGTCAATCATCAAAATTACATATAATCCAATATCTAATAAATCTGGCAGTTCATAAAAAGCTTAAAATATGCATAATGGATATTGTCACAGTCTATTTATATGGCTCAATAGATCATGACTTTTTATGAAAATTCCTAAAGTATTCAAAGTGTCTCAAGCATATATAGTTCACAAGAAACTTATTTAATAAAACTTCAGAAATCCTTATATGGATTGAAACAATTAGGGCGGATGTGGTACAATTGCCTGAGCAAATATTTGCTAAAGAAAGAATACAAAAATGGCCTTAGTCCTTGTGTTTTATAAAAATGTGTGAATATTTATTTGTTGCTATAGTGTATGCTGATGACTTAAACATCATTGGCACTCCTAAAGAGATTTCAAAATTGTTGAGTGATTAAATAAACAATTTGAAAAGAAAGTAATTGGCAAGACAAAATTTTGTCTTGGCCTACAAATGAGCATTTGATAAATGGAGTATTTGTCCATCAATCAATAACACCGAAAAGGTTTTATAGCGATTTTCTATGGATACGTTACATTTGTTGAGTACTTTGATGATTGTGAGATCACTTGACATAAATAAAGATTCATTTTGACCTCAAGAAAATGATGAAGAACTACTTGGTGATGAAACTCAATATCTCAATGCAATTGGAGTAGTAATATATCGTACCAATAATAGCCGATCAGATATTTATTTTATAAGTTTACTTGTGAATTTGGTTGCACTTCGTGCGATCAGAAAGTACTTCATTGATTTAAAATAATAATACTAAAAATATTTTTAAAAAGTGTCTGACTTCAGTTTATTGTATCACGCCCCGCCTTGGGGGGTATGACTGGCACCTGGTGCCCTAGTAGGACCTGGACTGCTATCTGGTGAGCCTAAGCACATCTGGTGTCTGGCTAGCTCTATCT
>JACEIK010002356.1:61230-77742 GCA_018107945.1 Datura stramonium
TTAATTTATTATAATATTTTATTTAGATATTTGAATTAATTCTTATTTCAATTGAACATCTCAACTTTTAATAAAGTATTTTAATTAGACATTTTTTATTCAAATTCTGAACAAAACTTTTGCGTGTGTTTTCATTCGTCTATTAGATAGTTAAGTTAACTACATAAAACATGTCATATTCTTTAATTATTAACATGGGGTAGAAAATGTTTGAGGTTTTACAGGTTATTGAGACAAATGCATATAATTAAAGAAAGTGAAATATTTCATGTGATTAACTTATCTACCTAATTTATGAAAATGAGTTCACACGCAAAGAAAAATTCAAAATTTAAATTGAAAGTGTCTAATTGGAATACTTTATTAGAAATTGAAGAGTTCAATTGAAACAAGACTTAGTTCGAATGTCGAAATGAAATATCTTGACAAATTTAAAAGATTAGTTATATATTAAGCCAAACTAAAGTGACTTAAACTTTACAAAATGAGCACTTTCAACTTTCCAGACAATTGATCAAACATTTGCAAAATATAATTAATTTTAAATCGCAATTTTTCTGTCGTTCTAAGCTACAAAAATAAAACTTCAACACACTTTCCTAATGTTCGCCATCACATACAAATTTTTCCACTCCTTTTTAATTGTAATAAACTAGATATCAAATAAATATATTCAGAAAAAAAATTAATAAACGAAAAAAAATGTTTTTCAATTATCAAAGAAATCAAAAAAGAGTGATTCATAATTCACAATAATCGTCAATTTATTTGAAATCCAACTTGAAGACAAAAACAAAATAATATTACAATGAAGAGGAAGATTAAATATAAAGAGTGAACAATTTACAAAAGAGGGGAAATAAAAATTAGGAGTAAAAGAAGGAAGAAAATATTTCTAAAGGCACACCTTCAAAATGTCGAACATTTTGATAATTTTAAGGACTCAATCTTCACACTAAAAGTATATTTTTAAAATGAAATTTCAATGAGAGAAAAATGAAAGAATGAAATCGAAATCATTTTATGCGTGATAAAAAAAATTCAGAAACTTCCAAAAAAGCAGCAAAATGTGTCTATATCAGTTGATGGTATTTATAATAAGATTTTATTTGACATTAATTTATTTAACTATTCAATAAAACTGTAAATATTACCATGACCAATAAAGGAAACAAGCATTCAAGCTAAAGAGCACTCAACAAACAGCTGACCACCTATACAAACCGGTATCAGTGATGATGAGCCTCAACCAACACTGCAGTTGCAATATCCTCACCCACAATATCCCAAGAAGCTTTGAAAAACCACTCTGAAAACCATTTGGCTCTGGATTTTTGTTGCTATCAATCTGGAACATAGCCTGCTTTACCTCCTTTGCAGTGTATGGAAGCACTAATTGTATCTATTGTTCCTCTGGAAAAGCTGCTTGGTTTCGTGCTACAACATATCCTATAGCCTCTTTTAGTCTCAAATAGAATACTTTGGATATGCATTTGTAGATGACATTACAACAAGATATTGATCTATATTGACTTGGATATTCAAGAGCAGACACCTTAGGAATGAGAGCAATACAAGTACTGTTAAGCTAAGTGAGTAATTGACCATTCTGGAGGAATCCAACACTACAGTTGTGATATCCTCCCCCCCCCCCCAATATCCCAAGAAGCTTTAAAAAAACCACTCCGAAAATCATTTGGCCCTGGATTTTTGATGCTATCAATCTGGAACATGCCTGCTTTACCTCCTTTTCAGTGTATGGAAGCACTAGTTGTATCTGTTGTTCCTCTATAAGCACTGGTCCACTTCTTAAAAATTCACCAAAAGCCTTTACTCTATTCTCCATTTTCCTCCCCGATATTCTAAAAGTACTACACAAAAATCTTGGCTATTGCATCCTGGTCTAACTGTCATTCTCCCTTATCATCCTTTAGCTTTAACCTCATATACTTTATAACATAGTAGAAATATTTAGTATTATTATCACTCAATCTAATCCATGTAGCTTTGCTCTTTTGCTGAAGGTAGATTTCAGCCATGTAAGAAGAAGCTCTGAACTTGTGATACTTCTCCTTCTCTGTTGCCTGATATTCCAAACTCAAAGGGTCAGTTTTTAATAACATTTGAGCTTTCAGTAGAGCTTCTCTATCAATATTAGCTTCATCAGCAATATTCCTAAAGAACTGGTTATTCAATTCCTTAAGTGATCTTTTCATAAACTTTAATTTCCTCACCATTTGACATTCTACAGCCAGTGATAGGTGTCTCCCATCCAATGCTAACCATATCCATGAAGCCAGGATGCTTAGTCCAAATATTACAAAATTGAAAAGCTTTTTTATGACTGTGTCTCTCTTCCACATATGAAACAAAGATAAGGCAGTAATCATTAATACCTTCTGGGAGGTATACAATCTTGCATGCAAGAAAAGTATCTAGCCCGTCAGTATTAGTTAAAACCCCCTCTATCTTTGAATATATTCTCTAATCACCATATTTATCATTTCATGTGTAATTTTGTCCTTGATGTACCAATTCCATTAGACCACCACTATCCACACAATTCTAAAACTCCATTACTTCTGCTCAGGTAACAAGGTTTCCACCAACTCTATTTTCCTTCTAAGCATTGAATTTAAGTCTCCCAGGATCATCCAAGGCTTAGTTATTCTAGCTTACTGGTCTAGCAAGTTGGCCTATAATGTCCTTCTCTCCTTCCTTGTATTGAAAGTATAGACAAATGATATGACAAAAGACATTTATAGTGGCATACAAACCACCTCACAAGTCACCATTTGAGGTGACATGTGAAGAAGTTTCACTATATAGTAGTTTGGCCTCCATACCACTATAATCCTACCATTATAGTGAGCTTCTAAGTTAGAAATAACCTGTCATCCATCAAATAATTTGTTCATAACCAGTTCCACCTTATTACTTTTGAACTTTGTCTCAAGCAACCCAACCAAACCAACATTCATTTTATTGCAAAGGAGTTTAACCTCCTTTTGCTTATTCGGGGCATTTAGGCCCCTAACATTCCAACTGAGAATTCTAACCATAGCCTAAATCAGGACTTTCCTGGTAACGCACACTATTAGTTTTAGCAGATACCTCCACTGAATTATTCAAATCTAAAAAGTATTACTATTCACAACTAGATTATGTGTCTTAGCCTGAGATCTGCCAGTTTTTGATGGTGTAACCCATCCTGGACTAGGCTGATCAATCTGCTTCTTCCCATGCACCTTGGTAACTGAAATGCTCTTTTGTGACATAATTTGTTCACTCATAGTATTATGGCTAGAGGTCATTTCCTGTATTTCTATCCCTTCATGTTGCTGCTTATTACTCTTCACCTGGTAATCACAAACGACTCTTTGATTGCCCTCTTCTTCGTACAAACATCTTCATTGTGGCCATATTTCTGATAGAACTTACACAGAGTTGGTTTCCAGTCATATGTTACCTTTTGTTCAACCAAATCCCCTTTTTTATTCCTGAATAAAAACACTATTTGAGAGCTTGGAATCCATGCCTACTTCAACAAGTAATCTGGCAAAGTTTAGACCAATCATCCTCTCAGTGTTATTATACACCATTAAAGATTTACCAACTAGACTTCCAATCTTGCTTAATCCCTTGGGACTCCAATACTTGAAGTTTAAGCCTTAGAATTTAATCCAAATTGGGCCAGTATTAGTTTCATCCCTAGAAAACTCCATATTAGGACTTCATTCCTTAACAATGAAAGGCTTGGTGTCAAAATGGTAAATGNTCTTTTACATCTCTGATTCAAATTGAACTAGAGCAAATTTCCAATATTCTACCAATTGAATCCTGCATTTGATATTTTCTTAATATAACTCTGTATAAATCCTTTAAGTATTTCAAATGGAGAGTGAGGCCCCCAAAACATAACACACTACAACAGATTTTCAATATTCTACCTCAAATTATATATCCTCTATGCCAATTTTGCTAATAGAAGACTCACCCTGTACAGTAGGAGGTACGAACTCCAATTTGAACCATGCATTCAATATTTTGTTAATATCAAATTTCTCCCAAATCGATTGCTTCTTTTTTTCCTTGGCTAGTTTTTGCTCAACTTCACCAGCCTAGGATCTTCTGTAGAGTCGTCAATATGGGCTAGGCCCGTTGGACCAGCCCAGCCCAACACGTAATTTGGTAGGATCGTGCTTTAATTTTTGGAGCCCATTTAAGAATGACGCTTTTAGCCCGACCCAAATAAGCCCATTGTTCCGTGGGGCTTGAGCAAAGTGGGTTGGGCCGACCCGTGAGCTTAATAAAAAATTAATTAAAAAATATAAATAAAATAGAGTACTAAAAATAACCAGAGGAGTCAAAATTCAAGAGTCAACATATGCTTAAACCATCATATATTAATATTACAAAGTCCAAAAATTAATTAATCATTTAATTTTCATATTAATATCTCTATTTGGTTCAAACGATATCATGTCAAAAGTTGTTCAATTTCATAGAAGCTTTATGTTCATCAAGATCATGTTCTTGTTGGGTTGTACCCAAGATATTTGCGTAGAATGACAGTTGTTTCAGATTAAAGTTATACAATCAAATCTTTACTTGAAGCCAAATTTAATAAATATCATTAGGATTATTTTTGTTTCTAAATTTAAGACTTGAGTAACAAATAGTAACACCATATAATATTGTCTTGTAAATATTTATGTTCACATTTTAAAATTAGAATTTAAATTAATAACTTATTTAAAAAAATACTTTTTTAAAAAAGTGGGGGCTCGGCAAGGTTCGCAGCCCACGTATTGATGGGGTGTGCTTGTTATTTTATGGCTCATCAAAATGATGGATTAATTCGACTTGACCCATCAAATTTCAAAGTCCGTATAAACTAACCCGAATGAATTGAGTCGGCCATATTTTCAGGTCTAATCTTTTGTTGCTTCTTCCAGCAGAATTCTGAGCAGTGAGAACCCCCTCCTTCCAGTGCTCACTAGCTTGCAATTTCACATTAAAAATTACTAGTATCATTTTCCAACTAATTTGCAAACTGGCTATTTTTTTAATTACAGGGACGAAAATGGCTAGCCCATGCTAAATTTTTCTTATTAAAGGGAATCCAGGGCCCAAATCCATAAAAGTTCGCCTAGGCCCAGTTGAGTAACGGCGAACGCATCTTATATACCCTAAACTCATCATCAATTTCTATATATAATAAGAGTGTTTTGCATCCTCTAGGGTTTGTTTCTCCGGTCGCCGTCTCAAGGAAAAAAATGGTATGCTTTTGCCATGGTTGCATTCCCTTTTCACTACTCATTTTGGAATTTGTATTCACATTTTTTTTCCTTCTTTCTTTGCGGTGATATGTAGGCTCCTAAGAAGGGTGTAGCAGTAGCAGCAAAGAAGAAGCCGGAGAAGGCGAAGGTGGTGAATCCACTGTTCGAGAAGCGGCCAAAGCAGTTGGGTATCGGTGGGGCGCTGCCACCAAAGAAGGATCGGACAAGAAACGTCAAATGGCCTCGGGTGGTTCAACTCCAAAGGAAGAAGAGGATTCTCAAGATGCGATTGAAGGTCCCTCCTGCTCTCAACCAGTTCACCAAGACCCTTGACAAGAACCTCGGTCAGTACCACTATACTATTATTAACCTAATTTTCCATATCTTCTGTTTCGTTTTGGTTAAGTAGTTCAGACAACCTATCCTCTATATGTCCACTATATTTGCAGCTGACCCATTTCGATAATGGAGAACAAATATTGACTTTTTACTATGCTAAATCTCTGGCCTCTATATTCATTCCGCTCGATTTTGGGCCTGTTTCATTTCAGTACTTGTATTTTGTCGAGCTACTTACTATTTTTTTTGCTGTTATATACTATGTTTTATGCTGCATATTATCAATCTGAACTTTCACCAGAACTGTTGGCACGAGTAGCAAAGAGATTATGAGTAATGGAGTATTTTATTGCAACTATAATGTGTTTCCATATATGTTTGAACTATGTCTCACTGTGTACTTGAAGACAGTTGAATGGATGGTTGTTTGTGCTTGGCTTGTGGATTCTTACGATTCCAAATTTGTCACCACTCAGTGAAAGTTTGCAAACACCTCAGCTTTTGCTGTGTGAGCAATATGGATAACATTTCCAGGCTCACACCTGTGGAACTGTTGGATGGCTTATTCTTTGTTCATTAACCAAGTGGCTGACTGAGCTGTATTGTCCTTTTAGAATTCGTGATGAATATTATGACCAGTTTAGAATTTGTGAAGAAGCTTTTGTTTTTTGGGCAAGTAGAATTAGTTCAGAAACTACTGCTATTATATTTTGTTGAAATTCATTATTAAATAATACCTTTTCATATTTTTAGTTTTATACCTATGTGTTGTTTCTTTGATGAGTGTTAGGTTTGACCTGTATTTGTTTAATAAAACCATAATCTTTTTCCCATCATGTTGGACTTTGCTGTCTTTGTGACTATGGAATCATGTCAAAAGATTCCTCTGGATTCTCTTAATCCAAGGGAATATGAATGCACTTGTTCACTGCATTTTTCTTTTTCATTTCTTATTTCTCCTTTTCCTCCTTTGTGAAAGGAACTTGTGCTTGTTTGGTATTGGAAAGTGGTGCTTTATCTTTCAAGGAAAACATTTTCATCATAAAGGAAAAAATGACTGACATTAATATGATTGTTTGTTGAATTTGCTTCTCACTGCTAGCAAAACCCCTGATTTTCCACCCCCTGAAATATCAATGAAATAAATGATTCATTTCTGGCAATAAATTATTTTGGAAAAAATTGTAGTATTCCATAATATGGAACACACTTTTTTGTGGTCATTCTTAAAAGGTTAAGTTGCTGCCATGTAATACCTGACCAGTTATGTCTTCACACTCTCCAGTTAGCCAAAATTGATAGTATTGTTTATAAGCTCACAACTCATGTTTTGTTTTGTTTTTACTCGCATGAGGTATTTTATTTCTGTGAGACTGAATTGAATTTTTCCATTGCTTTTGCCCTTTGACAATGCAGCTACAAACCTTTTCAAGATGCTTCTCAAGTACAGGCCTGAGGACAAGGCTGCTAAGAAGGAGCGTCTTGTTAAAAGGGCTCAAGCTGAAGCTGAAGGAAAGACTCCTGAAACAAAGAAACCCATTATCGTGAAGTATGGGCTTAAGCACATCACTTACCTTATTGAGCAGGTTTGTTTTGGTCTTGCAAATTATCCTATACTTTCTTAAGCACATCTCTTTTCATCTTTCTAGTAACTATTTTCCATTGATTTCATTTTAGAACAAAGCTCAGTTAGTAGTGATTGCTCATGATGTGGACCCAATAGAGTTGGTTGTCTGGCTTCCTGCACTATGCAGAAAGATGGAAATCCCTTACTGCATTGTGAAGGGGAAAGCACGTTTAGGAGCGGTAAGTAATACCAAGTCTGTTCTTAATGCTTGCCAACAGATTAGATACTGATGCTGATAACTGTACACAGATCGTGCATAAGAAAACTGCTTCAGCCCTGTGTTTGACAACTGTGAAGAATGAAGACAAAATGGAGTTCAGTAGAATTTTGGAGGCAATCAAGGTATCTCTACTAATGATTAGTTTGGTGGGCTATTTGCTGTAAAGCTTTTCTAGGATTTCTCTTGATGCTTGTTTACTTTTTCAGGCTAACTTCAATGACAAGTATGAGGAGAACAGGAAGAAGTGGGGTGGTGGTATCATGGGCTCCAAGTCACAGGCCAGGACCAAGGCCAAAGAGAGAGTTCTTGCCAAGGAAGCTGCCCAGAGGTTGAACTAAGAGCTTGCTGTGATATATACGCTGCAATTGGATTAGAGAGTTGCTCTGCCAATTTTTGTGTTTGGTTCAAATGCTTGACACTGTTAGAGATATTAGTTCTCGAAAAGTACCTTTATGTTTTGCCTTTTAGCTGATTATTGCTCTATGGAAGAAGCTTTAAACTTTATCAGAAGTATTTGTTAGATATTTTGTTGAGTTTGTTATTTATTGCAGCGAATTGCCCAGCTATTCAATTAACTACTACCCTTTTACTTTATAAGTGCATATTAATAGGTATTGAGTCATGAAGTAGCTCAAGAGAGCTGCTTTAGATGAGGAGCCGACACCCTGCTGTCAGATTTCTTCAAGCTAAATTCTTAGGGAAAAGACTTATTAGTAGTGTAATTTTCCATCTTTTGCCCTTGAGTTAACCCCTGGGCCAGAAAAGGTGCACATCTAACGTTATAGGGATCCAGGTGGTGAGTTTTGGTATGAATTTGCACTCGTTAACATAACTATATTTTTTAGGACTTACTTTTTGAAAGGATCGAGTCATTTTGTTAGAGCCCCTTAAGCGAGGTGGGACATGGTGAGCATTGCTAATTTTGATTTTTGATATCTAAAAATTTTATATTATTATTATAGCAAATTAGTTTAGAATGGTTTGGTAATTTTAACTTCGGTATCAGTAGTTTGTGATACGATAAATTGATAATCATATTTTATTTGACTTTGACTTATATATATTCATGTAACTAAGAATTATGACTTTAATTTTCAAAAACATGTCTTAATTATATTAGCCTAAAAATTACCTTCATTAATTCATTGTACAAAAACATATTTCAATCATGGTAGAGTAGTTAATTCTCTTGAACATTATACTTGATTGTGCTTCGCCGCAGTCTCAAAAAAGTTCTCTTACAAATTTAATAAATTTAATGAAAAAAATAAAATTTTACTATTTTGTATTTATACTGTAAAAGTATATATGACACATTATTTAAGAGTCTTTTTCTTCANTAAATAAGTTAGTGAATGTGTGTGTCATGGGTTGACTTGGGATAATGTTATTACTTTAAAAATGAAATCAGAGAATGACCTTGGAAAGGATCTCATGAAATAAAAAATATGAACTTATATAGCATAATTTTCCGAGCTCTTATCGACATCCACTCCCACAAATCGATCCCCATTTAAAAATTTTCTTTTTCAAGTCAAACTAAAATATAAATACCCTATCACAGAAAATATAACAACGTTACTACTTCTAATATGAAAATGAGAGGATGATCTTGAATAGGTTCTCGTGAGATAAGAAAATATTAACTTATATAGATAAAATAAAGGAATATCATAACGTATTTTAAACTTTTAAATTAAATATTTGAGAGTTATTAATATGAAA
This sequence comes from Datura stramonium, assembly GCA_018107945.1. Lineage (NCBI taxonomy): Eukaryota > Viridiplantae > Streptophyta > Magnoliopsida > Solanales > Solanaceae > Datura > Datura stramonium. The sequence goes on from JACEIK010002356.1 coordinate 70,424, forward strand.
AACATAAGAATTATAAATATTATTAAAGGTAAAAATTAAATAGGTGAGTTATGGAGGTAAATATTTTAAAGCAAATAAAGGGGAAACAAAAAAAACATAGAAAGACAAATGCAAACGGTATCAAGTATAGCTACATAGGTTTGTTTAAAAAAATGAATATTGACTTTTATTAACTAATTAGGCTTTATTAGGTAAATCAAATGGTGGAATATTTTCCCATTATTATTTCATTTTGTATTAAATTATTATAAGAATAAAACTAAAAAAAATAAAGGAGATAAAGAAAATACAACTATTGATCATAGAGAGTTGGAATATAGAACACAGAATAGGATCGTAAAATCTACCTTTCAGCTTAAGTATTTCTGTTGCTTTTTGCGATGGAACCTCCACTTCTGCGGACTGTAGATTGGATTCTTTTTGCCTTCAGCTGTGTTTTGCTCCATTATAACTTCTTAGGTTCATCTACCTTAAATCAATCAAAATAACATAAAGATATTACCTCATAATGCATTAATGACACATAAAATCTATGCATTTGATGTCAAATGAGCCATAATTTCACAACTCATCATTAATCTCCCTCTCACATTCTTCATCCTCTAAATAAGTTATATTTCGAAACAGTCACATTAATTACTTCCAATTTATCCTTGATTACTATTTTTCTCCTTTTATTAGTTAAACCCTCTTTCTGGAATATTTTCTCTATTACTAATATTTAATATTTAATATTTTTTTATAAGTAAGTATTTTATTATCAAAGAAAAGTTTATTGTTAAAAAAAAAGGTAAATAGAAAACTAATCTGGGACAAATTCAAAATAATTAATCAACTCTCGGGTTCTAAACATCTATTGTCTTTAGCTTGGATAATTGTTCAAGTTTGTCAGGTATTTAGTTAGTTTCACTTTGAGAGAATCTCTCAAATATACATCTTAGATTATTCTTTTCACCAAAATCCTTCTCCTTCGTGTATAACCTTTCATGAACAACCAACATCATGATATGTCCTTTTTCTTCCACTATTATGTTATTTTGTCTTTTGTCTTTTGTCTCTTTATTTATCCCTTCAATTTATCTATTCAATTTTATTTTTACGGTTACTATAAAAATATTTAAAAATAATAAGAGAGAATAGTCAAACTTTATACTCTCTCCATTCTATTTTATATTGAGATATTACNATTACTATTTGAGAGTTAAATATTTTAAAGAATTAGTTATGTTGACTTGAATATTCTCATGTACAGTTTGCAAAATGTCAATTTTATTTTTAAAATTATAAAAAAAATATACTCCAAAATTCAAATTGAAAATCAAGTATTTTGATCACTGTAGTCTGAATTCATCATACTTCTTACCTTCGTTGCTGAAAATTCTAAACAACTCCAAAAGTCCACTGCTTTGTTGCGCAGCCTCTATTTGAATACTCAATGCATGCATGCATGTATAAAGTTTTTCAAACTCCGTACATATTATGTTGCAAAAATCTATAGTAATTGTAAATCATCATGAAAATGAACTAACTAAACCTTGAGTGATGTTTCCGTTATCTTTTAATCCAGAATTCGCCTTTACATTTCGGCTATCCACCTTTTTTTAAGGAATAATTTTACTAATTATCATATTAATCTAAAACATTAAAAAAGTAATTCATATTTGGAAAATAAATTTCATTATCTAGGTTCTTTGTATAGTGAGATATGGTGCTTCATTGAGGCTCATAACTTTTGGCTGTTGGAAGTGTTTATGACTAGGATTGGCCAACGGAACGTGATGTTTCGTCTCGACCCAATACTAGTACTGGCTCGGGTCTGATTTTCGGTAGTCTTGATTTCAATTGGCCTGGGGGATAGGGGGACGAATGGAACGGGACGGGGGACGGGATATTTTACCGGTAGGCTTGGCATCATGAAATGAACTAACTAAAACCTTGAGTGATGTTTCCGTTATCTTTTAATCCAGAATTCGCCTTACATTTCGGCTATCCACCTTTTAAGGAATAATTTTACTAATTATCATATTAATCTAAAACATTAAAAAAGTAATTCATATTTGGAAAATAAATTTCATTATCTAGGTTCTTTGTATAGTGAGATATGGTGCTTCATTGAGGCTCATAACTTTTGGCTGTTGGAAGTGTTTATGACTAGGATTGGCCAACTAACGTGATGTTTTGCCTCGACCCAATACTAGTACTGGCTCGGGTCTGATTTTCGGTAGTCTTGATTTCACCTGGGCTCCTGGGGGATAGGGGGACGAATGGAACGGGACTCGGGGACGGGATATATCGCAGGCTTGGGCCGGTTCGCTCCCGATATCAAACCGGTTCCTGGGTCCCGGTTCGTTTAGTTAAAATTTAATTTTTTTTAAATTAGCCGCCAGCCTGTTGGGGTAGGGGCCCCAACTGCTATTTTCTCAGCCACTAACAGCCCCTAACACCCCCTAAACCCCTACCCCCATCCTCACCCCCACCCCTTAAAATATTTTTAAACCCCAAATTTTTAAAATTACACTTAACTTCTATCTAATAACTATAAATACCCCACCCTTTCACGATTTCTCTACAATCTATTTTCTATTCTTTACTACTCTCTCAATTCTTATTCTCTCATTTTCTCATTCTTACTCTCCAATTGTCTAGCTTTCTAATTTTTATTAATATTTTTGCTAATAAAGTATAAAATATCAAGTATCAAGTATCAACTATCAAATTTGGTGATATTCAAATTTCAAGTTGCTAGTTGCAACATTAATTTCCGACTATTGGTTATAATTGTCTACTTTTACGCAAACGTTTGATACATTCGCTCCATACGTCCTTCTCTTAATTTATTTAATTCTTGCATTTAATTTTTATCTCTTTTTTATTTAAATTTGCTTGTGTTATATTTTTTAGTCATAAATTATAATATGAATTCTGGATGAAAAAATTCTGCAAAAGGAAAGGATCTTGTATCTAAGTTTTCAAATGCGTTGGGTCTTACTAGTAGTAAAATATAGGTTCTAATTCTAAAAAAATTGATAGTTCTTCTCAATCAATGTCTGAGTTAGAAATAATATGGAAGAATTTACGCAATTTGATAATACTCTTATAAATATTAATTCGAATATTCCAATAGATAATGAATTTTTCTAAAGATGTTATGGTAATTTAATAGATGAAGAATTAGATGAAAAAGTAGAAGCAGAAGTAGAAGAAGAAGTAGAAGAAGAAGAAGAAGAAGAAGAAGAAGAAGAAGAAGAAGAAGAATTAGATGGTACATCTAGTAATCCCGCTACCGAAACTCCAATTTTAAGATAATCCTCAGTCTAGAGCTCAATTTCCTCCTATACCTCCTACTGTGGGTGAGACGAAGGTTCAGGGTCCTAAAACTTTCGTTTGTTGTTTGGCAATTTATGCATCAGAATGAGAAAAAAATGCTAGCTATTTGTAATAAATATTAAAAAAGTATTTAAGCATCAATGTGGTGGAAGCCGAGGTGGGATAAGAGGGTTAAATAGATATTTATTACAATGTTGTGAACTTGAATATATGGCGGCTAAAGCAGCCTCCAAACCTGACACTTCTAGTTCCACCCCTGTTGAATTGGAAGGGGTTCTAACATGATGCAGATCCAGTTAGACCCTTCAAACCCAAGTGACCATATTATACAACGGAAATATGATAGAGATAGAGACCGTGAAAATATCACTAAAATAGTTGTTGTATGTGGTTTGCCTTTTAGTTTTTCCTCCCATCTCGAATTTATTACGTATATTCAAGAAATGTATTATCCTTCTTTTTCTAGGTTTTTTAAGGAATATGGTTAAACGTAATGTTTTTGAATTTCAAGCTAAACATTGCCATTAACTTTGTTGTTTATTTAGTTATATGGTAGAGTTTCAATTACATCTGATATGGGTCGTAGTATCAATGTCATTGATTATATAATTATTATTGTACAGTAGGTTGATCATAACTGGAAATTATAAAAAAGAATCATAGGTTATAAAGTTTGTGAGTAGAGAAAAACATCTTTGTACATAGAATGCATTATACTTGAAATTTTAGAATTTTATGGCCTTTGCGACAATGTAATGAGTGTTATAATTAGATAATGCTTCTGCAAATACTAGTGTTGTTAGTATACTAAGAGCTAGATTATGTCCAATTAATAATAATGTTTTTCATGTTAGATGTGCAGCTCATGTGTTTAATTTGGTTGTACGAAATGACATTAAGTTATTTGATATTGTGTGTTCTAAAGTTGAATATGCATGTTTTTGAATTTTTTAAATGAACAAAAGTTCTAGAATTCATGAATATAAAGAAATTTGTAGAATATGTGAACGTCCATATAGAAAAATTCCAAAGACATATTAAAACTACGTAGAATTCGTTATATGAAATGTTAGAAGTTGCTTAGTAGCGGTCCTTATATATCGTATTAACAACAGAAATATGTTCGATATTTATAGAAAACCTATCACTATGACCTATAATGCTCATAATTCTGACGCAAAATGAAAACTTAATGATGATGACTAGGACAAAATAAGTGAACTTAATAAATTTTTGAAATTGTTTTTTATCGAGCAACAAAAATATTTTCTGGCGTGTATTTTCCAACTGTTTGTGAAGTTTTAATAAATGTATGTGCTATTACATTTAAATTTGCCGAATATAAACAAATTAAAAAGTGTCCATCGGCTGTTGAGACCATGATTGAAATTTTTTAAAAATATATATTTTTCTATTCCTCAAATTTATTTAACTGCTATACTTTTTAACACAGAATATAAAGAAAGATGTGCAAAAGGAATGGTTCAAAAAATTTATGAAAATTTAGAAATTCAAGATCATGAAATTTCAAGTATGAAAAATTATAAAAATAGTATTAAAGTGCATGGTAGAATAATGTATGACGCCTATTGCCAGTTACAAAATAATAATGTACATGATGTTCCTCAATCTTCTAAGGTTTGAGTAGATACTACCCATGGGTTTGTGCAAAATATTATTGGTCTTGATTTTTCTGACAGTTGTGATTTTGATAAATATTTTAATTAGGCACAAAAAAGTGTTACGAATGCTGACGACATTCTGCATATTTTGGATTGATGGAGGGCTCTTAGCAGGATGGTTAGGGACGTGCTAGTTATTCAAGCATCGTCCATTGCTTCAGAGGTCGCTTTCTGCGAGACAAGATTTCAACTTGGAGACCACTGATATTCATTAGCAGAAGACTACTTTGAGGAACATTCACAGATTGGATCAATGCGGAGCAGAGAAATCACGGGCTACTGAAGTTAACTTCCCAACAAAAAGCTTTTTTGGATGCAACAATCAACAATGATGATGACATAAAAGTATAAGAACGACAACAATCTATGCCTGTGCAGGAAAATATTTCGGCTCAGATGATAGAAGAGTTAGAAAGAAATTTCATACGACNGTAGAATTGCTCCCCTCAATTATATTCGAAGCCTACTTCAAGCAGAACCCTTCCTAGAAGGTGGTTGTGTAGATTATGCGCTCCACTAATATTTGTAGATTTTTACATCATTATATTTTATCTGAATAAAGTTAAAGGCTTTTAGCCTTAATTTTCAATTTCATTATCTATTGTGTTATATTTAAATTATTTAATACAAGTCTTCTAATCTATTTTTAAAAAACTTTAATTACAATTTACAAGTTTACAAATTACAATTTACAAACTTACTATAAAATTTAATTTACAAAAATTTTAACAAACTTATAAATTTAAATAAATAATTATTTCATATTTCAAATTTCAAACTTTAACAAACTTTAGCCTTAATTTCTTAATTCAAATTTCAAATTGAAAATCTCTAACTATAAGACTTAAAAGTATAAGACTATAAAACTTTAAAAGAAATTTAAATTTTAAAATCATCCCGGCCCGACCCCAAACGTCCTGTTCCGTTCTGTCCCTTTGGCCAGTCCTTAAATTATGACACCACTTTGGGCTCATAACAATTTGAATTTCCAAAAAGAATTGGTTTTGTACTTTTGTTTACACTAAGATCCATGTTGAAGCAGCAAAATAATGTTTTCTTGTTATTCATGCAAAGTTTTAAGCTCAAAGCCAAGGAGTACTGCCCCAATAAAAGTGACTTACTCATCGGATCCAACCCTATTTTCTAATTCCATTTTCTATCTAAAAGGTTAATACATAATTGGTTTTGTTGGTCATTTGTAATTTTTTTTTAAAATTTTGTGTTCTTTTTATAAGAATTTTTATTTTACACATAATAAATTCTTAAAAATTATTTTATTCTATTCAATTTATAACAACAACAACAACCACCCAGTATAGTTGTAATATCCCGAAAGACCTAAGATCAGACCCAAGGGTTGAAACGAAGAAAATAGAATTTTCTGCACCAGGTCATAGGACGAGTCGTCCAATGACCCGTCAGGTGCACCTCGAGTTGTTAAATGACTCGTGGGGAGGAGGGTGGACTTGGTTGGATTTCTTGGTTTGAGGTTGGCCACGGGTGAGGTCACGAGCCATGGTCCTCACCACGATTCGTTATGTTAGCCGTGGTTTGGAGTTTGGCATGGAGGTGAAAATTTGGGTAGTGTTGGTCACGACTCGGTCACCACGAGTCGTTGAGTACATGTCATGATCCGAATGTAGACCCGGATCGTAGCACGGGACAAGAAACCTCGAGAGGCCCCAAGTCGACCCATGGCATAAGCATGCATCTAACTTCATTCATTATAAGCGGAAGACTAATTACAAGGTATAGCGGAAACGTAAGCATATTCATAACGTATCATAACGAACGGAAACACTTAGATATACACAAGCTGAGTACTACACACCGTCCGAAAGCCTATACGATGGGTTGATGGTACAACACCCCCAACTAACCCAGACAAGTACTGAAACATAAAATAGCATGAATGTCTGTCAAACGGCCCTCGAAACATGAGGATTCACAATAAGCTGAAAGTACCCTCTGAGATGATCTAGATATGAGGATGAGCCTGAGAGCCAGAACCTGTATCATAAGACGATACATCATAGAAAGTATGTGGTCAGTACGTGAAATGTATCGAGTATGCAAGACTAGTAAAACGGACATTTAAAATATGTAAATGCTCGTAAAACAGCATAAGAGTAGGACATCATGCTCATGTCATAAATATTATAACATAACATATCATAGGGCTCAAGGTTTTCAAAGCATTTGTAATATAATTGAAATCATAATCATGAGAGGAAAGCCGTATTGAACATAACTTGAGCCAATATACATAATCATAGACATGCATAAATCATGAGGAACAATGGGAGATTC
>JACEIK010002356.1:78248-89844 GCA_018107945.1 Datura stramonium
AATCAATTCATCATAAATCTTACATAATTAGGCTTAATTTAGTAGAGATCGAATTAATAATTTGATAATCAAAATAGTTGTAAAACCTAATCAAAATTCATAAAATATAATTTAAATCACAATTTAAAACAACTCATTTGCAAATCATTAGATTTTCATAAACATTGAATTAAAACCCCAATAGATTTTTAGTAGATTTCCACAAATTACTAGAGAATGGGAATGGGTGTGAACGAAAACATCCATTCGTAACCCTACATATCTGATGGAGGTTGAATCTTACTTTCCCTTGAATGCCCAAAAGAAGTTTTAAAGAAATCAAAGATTTCTAGCTTGATCACCATCTAAAATCTCTTCTACTTTGCATGCATGGATGGAAAATGAGTAATCTGAACTTAACCCTTAAAAGACCATTATTCATACCCCAAAACATCATATTTTAGGATTTAGGAACTTAGGAATTACAAAAAGGCCCTTTACTAATTTCGCAGAAAATTAACTGCCAGGAGGTCCTAACGGACGACCCGACGACTCGTTGCTAGAGGCAAGACTCGTCAAGTGCACTGTATCATTTATTCTCCTGGGCTCATAACGGTCACTTCACGACTCGTCAGGGGTGACCACGACTCGTGGTCACCAGTCGTTGAGTGCACTGTCTCATCCTTCCTTTTCCTACTATTTTTCCTTTCCCACGACTGACCCAATGACTCGTGGGTCCTGACCACGAGTCGTGGCCTCGCCCGTAGGGTCTCAACCCTTCTAGGACTCCTCTCAAGAACTCAGGTCTTCCCCACGAGTCACTTGACGACTCGTGGGCTGTCCTCACGAGTTGTGAGATGACTCGTCCTGATACTGCAATGACAAATTTCCATTTTTTTCTCGTCTCAACTCCCAAATATGATCTTTGGGCTTCTAGGGTATAACAGTACACCACAAGTCATGGTGTCCCTCGTGATGACCCTCAGAGGATAGGATTCTAGTGTAGGCCACGAGAAACAGACCACGAGTTGTGGTGTTGAGCACGAGTCGTCCAATTCTTTGTTGGGACTGGCAGTGTACATTTTCCTGCGGATTTACTAAGGGATTTTCCGTAATTCCTAAGTTCCTAAGACCTGTACTACGTTGTTTTAAGCTTAGAAAAGGATGTTTTAAGAGGGTTAAGCTCATTCTAAACCCATTATCTTCTATGCATGCAAGTATAGTGATTTCTAAGGTTGATCAAGCTTAGATTCATCAAGTTCTTCCCTAATTTTTCTTTGGGATTTTAAGAGGGTTGTGAAATCAGATTTCTCCTGGTATGTAGGGTTATGAATGGGTTTAATCATCTACACTCATGTTCAATCCCTCTTTAATTTCATAAAATTCTAGTTGATGAATCTGTGGGGTTTCAATCCAACATGTGAATTCTCTAAGTATCAATAATGAGTATTCTCTATGCATGTTTCTAATGTTGAATTATGATTCATGGGCATGTTTCACTATGTTTTCAAATACGAATTATGCTTTTAATGTTTTACAAATAAGATGCTCATCCATGAAAGTTCATGATGAGATGAGTTTATGATCTATGCTTCTAAGTATGATGAGATGTTCATGAAGAAAGTATGATTTCGAATAACCCATGTCTATATTCATATTTTCAAATGATCAAGTCTATGTCAAGCATGTTTAAGTATTGGGAAAGTCATATGATCAAGTATGTTTCATGATTTATCTAGATTTCATGTTTCTAGCTTACCACATGAATTTTGGAGTCTAGACTCCCAATATTTTCAGCTTGTGGTATGTTTTTAGCTCAAGGCTCATCATGTTATGAATTAATATTATGCATGTATGTTATGATCAGCTTTGTTGAAAAACGATGGAAAGAATATGCATGTTTTTTGGGAGTAGTACTAGTACAGAGTAGGCTAAGGGTCAGTCAACCCTATTCCTCAGAACTACGTGCCAACATAGGTATGTTCAGATTATTCGGGACCTTCCTTGTGAGCTTTTCCTGCCCTAAAGGGGACATCAGCTTGATATTGATATCATGGTAGCGTCCCTAGCCCTAGCAAGGCTTTGGACGACTCTGCCCACTTGAGTGTAAAAGTCGGGATCACGTAAGCTCTATCGTGGTAATGTCGGTTATAAAACGATCTCTCATTATTCTTCACGATTTCAGTTGTGCATGTTCAGCAGTCATGATATTATGTTTTCAACAGGTTTGACCCAATGTTCAGTTTTACTTATGAATAATCATTTCCATCTTTGAGTCATTCGATTCAGTTATAATACTCTGTTATGTATGAATCATGTTTTCAGATAATAGCATGTAAGCCGTACTCTCAGATTCTTATGATGAAATGTTTAATGTTATGCATGATCTCTGTTTTACTTACTTAGCGGTTTTACTTACCTTGCATACTCGGTACATTCCACGTACTGACTGCATACTCTATGTTTTATCATTTTATAATACATGCTCAGATATTCAGGCTCAGTACCGCCATTAGCCAGACGCCCAGTGTTAGCATCTTCCAGTCACAATTGGTGAGTCCTCATCTCTCGAGGGCCCCCTTTATCAGTTGTATTCAGTATTTTATGTTTCAGACTTTAGTGAGTTAGTTGGGGTCTTGTCCCATCAACTCGGCAGTAGTAGAGGCTTATCAGACATAACATTTATTCAGTTTCAGACTTGTGTTATGTATTCAGATGTTATGATATTTTCAGACTTCCGCTATGCTAAATGTGTTGGACTTCTGCTTTTATTATGATTGAGTTAGATGTCATGTTCATGCCATGGATCGACTTGGAGCCTCTCGAGGTTCTTTGTCCCGTGTCTCAATTTGGGTCTATGTTTGGGTCGTGGCAATAATCCCATCAAGTGGGGTTTGGGGAGGGTAGAATGTACGCAGACCTTACCACTACCTCAGAGGTAGAGAGGCTGTTTTCGGTAGACCCTCAGCTTTAAAAGAAACAGAACCAACAACTAAATAACAACACACGAGGCAACATATAATATCAACAGCAGCTAGTGCTCACACCAAAACACACAACAACAATACACTAAACGATAAACAAGTAGCATCAAGTAGGAATAAACAACGAAAGACAGAAACAATAAGAGCAAAATTAGACCTACCCCTGAGAACAAGAAAGCCGTGTTACACACCCTACTATCCTGCTACCCTAATCAATGTACCCCAAACCTTACTATCTAAGGTCAAGTCCTCGATAAGCTCTGTACCATATCCTTTCTAATCACCTCACCCATTGCTTCTTCGGTCTACCTTTACTCCTTCTAAAATCATCCATCGACAATCGCTCGCACCTCCGCACTAGGGCACTCGGACACCTCTTCACATGCCCGAACCACCCCAGTCTTGCCTCACGCATCTTTCCTCCACTCCCACCTTGGCTCGGATATCGGTATTTCTAATCCTATCACTCTTAGTGTGCCCGCACATCCACCTTAACATCCTCATTTCTGCAACCTTTATCTTCTGTACATGGGAGTTCTTGACTGGCCAGCACTCCGCTCCATACAACATAGTCGGTCTTACCACCACTCTGTAAAACTTACCTTTAAGTTTTGGAGGCACCTTCTTATCACACAAAACTCTCAGAAGCGAGCCTTCATTTCATCCATCCTGCACCTATACGGTGAGCAACATCCTCGTCGATCTTTTCACTCCCTACCAAGGTACTTGAAACTTTCTCTCTCATGGATGACTTGCGTACCCAACACTATTGCCTCATCCTCCCTATGCAATGCGTCACTAAATCTACACTCTAGATACTCTGTCTTGGTCCTGCTCAACCTAAAGTCTTTAGACTCTAGGACTTGTCGCCGAACCTCCAACTTAGCGTTTACGCCTCCACGAGTGTCGTCAATCAGAACTATGTCATCCGCAAATAACATACACTAAGGCACCTCCCCTTGAATCCCTCGCGTCAGTGTATCCATCACCAAGGCAAATAAAAAAGGGCTAATTGTTGATCCTTGGTGCAACCCCATCTCAACTAGAAAATGTTCCGAGTCTCCTCCTACCATCCTCACCCGAGTCTTGGCTCCATCATACATATCCTTGATCGCCCTAATGTACGTCACCGCCACCCCTCTAGCCTCCAAGCATCTCTATAGAACCTCCCTCGGGACCTTGTCTTAGGCATTTTCTAGGTCAATGAAAACCTTGTGAAGATCCCCCTTCCTCTCTCTATACTGCTCCACCAATCTCCTAACGAGATGAATGGCTTTTGTAGTCGAGCGCCCCGGCATGAATCCGAACTGATTCTTAGAAATCGTCATGCCTCTCCTTACCCTTAGTGTGGCTCAGCAACTTGATACCCCTATAGTTGTTTCAATTCTGATGTCGCCCTTATTTTTGTACAACGAAACCATCATGCTCCATCTCCATTCGTCGGGCATCTTTACCATCTTGGAGATGACATTAAACAACTTGGTCAACCACGATATACCCACCATGTCCGCGCTCTTTCAAAATTTCATTGGAATCTCATCAGGCCCGGTCGCTCTACCCCTATGCATGGCCCCATTCTATTCAATTTATAAGTGACCAAAAAAAATCTCATTTCCTCATTACACACCCGTTATTCTATTTAGTATAAGAGTTATGCTTCAATTTCAAATAAATTGAAGTTAGACTTGCACATTCTAATTGATCATTTTTTATTTAAATTCATTCCATGTCAATATGTATATTATAAGAATTCATCATAAATTAACTATTTTTATCGTGACTATCACTCTGTTAGTCTACCTCAATTTTCTTTTTTATCTGAACTTAAAATTGTTAATATGAGCAAACTCATATAAATGAAATTACTCTTTATACTTAAAAAGAAAAAGATGCTCCAACAAACAAGTTAGCTCATTTCAAACGCTCTGATTATTAAAAGTTTTTTTAAAAAGATTGAGCCTGCACCTACCTCGTCTCATTTCTCATCCACAAATAAAGGAAGATATTTTTTTTCCACTTGTCACCAAAAGAAAGACGTATCAATTACGGCGTCGTTTGCTTCATTTTTTCAATTTCCTGATACATCCCTCCCTCTCTGTTCAATCAAGAACCCCAAATTCCCGCAGCAGAAAGTAAAGACTTTTGTGAAGCTTATTGATGGCGTGTGCAGCTCTAATTTAATTCTCTTTGAAAAGCGTAAAAATCCCCAGAAGATAAAGAATATTACAAAATTTATTTGAAATCCAGGCTAAGTTATTGTTTAAATTCTCTATTCATACATTTCACCCCTTTTCTGTTCAACGAAACCTGCATGATCCACCACCCACTGGTCTCAATTATTTCACCACTGAATCGATTGTTTTGCTCTTTGTAACTGCATTTGCGGATTTTGGTTGGTGTTAAATCAGATAGTCGAAGGCTGAAAGTGAAGAAAGAGAGAGGACACAAGATGCTCAATCAGATTGGATTAAGAATTGGTTCTTGGACTCGCAACAAGATCGTTGATCCTCTTTTCCATATCCTCCAGAGGTAGCTAATGTTTACCTTTTTACCCTTCTCTTTCTTAAGGCGTTTTAATATATGTGTCTGATGCATGAGTGAATTGAAATGCTTATTCAGGGAAAAAAGATTGCATTTTTTTAAATTAGAACTTAGTTTGGATCAGTAGCAGCTTGTTTGGATGGTTGTTTCGTAGTGTATTGTATTGTAGTGATAGATTGTATCCTTCTCGTGTTTCAATATTACACACCAGCTTTGAAGTACAAACTTACAATATCACAAAGAAAAAGTATGGTACAATAGAGTGATTATAGATGTATATATAGATAAAGGTAAAATAGAAGGCAAAATAGGATTATTAAATGATAAATAATGGAAAGATGGGAGAAAATAGGATAACGACCCAATCACATCAAATCGGTCCTTACATAAATAATACTTTTCATTTTTACATAACAACGGATTTAACAATTCGATTTAATAAAATTTAAGTAGCAATCAAAATTCAAAACAAACTTTGGATAAAAGTAACAATAGGATACAATAAAACAGGTAACAACCATCACAACAAGCTGTAAGATTCAAGTACCTTAATTGAGTTTTTGGAGTCGTCAAGTGTCTGGTTAATATTCAATTACTAGTAAGTTTCTAATGACAATATTGCAAAAGTAAGAAGCTTTACTGATTTTCACAATGAATGGTTTTCTTGATTTGCTTCAAGGGGAGCAGAGCCGAAACAGTTGGCTTTCTCTGCGGCTCTTGGAATCACCTTGGGGGTATTTCCTATTTGTGGTATGTTCTGTTTAGTTGGAATTAGTTCTTATAATCCTTGTTTATGCAAATTTCTGTCTATGAAAGCATTCTGTGTTTACGTTCTTAAGCTTGTGGTATATTCTCTAACTATGCAGCCAAATTCATAGACTCGTGGGATGTAATTTCATGACAAAATAGAAGGTTCTCTTGACTGTAATTCAATTATTTAATCAATGTGTTGAGAAGAGTGGGAATATACAATGGTAGAAAAATTAGTACTAAGTTGGATCTAGTAAAAAAAAAAAGTAATAAGTCAGATCAGTGAAGTTTCTTTTAATGAAGTGGAAATGGCTTGAACCTTGCAATATCAAAATGCTAATGAAATACTATATTAAAGTCATAATTTGATAACCTTCTCATAGATAGTCTAACAAGCACTTTTGGGAGACTATGACTTTACTGGTTTCAACATGATTTAAGGACTTTTGGAGTTGTAAAAATGGATTTATGGATTGGGAGAAAAACCGACGTGCTTGTACATATTACAACTTATTGAACTTCTACATGGATTTGGAATTAATGGTCCTGTGAATTGGTCAGCAATCGATTAATTGAAATTCAATGTCAGTTTAGGAGCTTTAGCCCATACGCATACGTTTGACATTTGAATATCTTCCTTCAAAGAGTTTTTTTTTTAAAACATGCTGTGGAACTATTATAGTGTCTGGGGAAAAGCAGCTTTTGTACTTACTCCTTTGGTATAGCTTGGGTTCGTTGAATATCATCATGTAGAAACTTAAGAGTAAATTCATATTTTTACTTTTTTTATGATTATATGATGGAAAAGTACTTAGTCAGTTGATGAAGTATCTGGGTTTTCTTTTCCCAAGAAACTGACACAACTATGTATTGAGAAAGAAAAAACTGTTCAATATCTTCCTCTGACTATCCTTTTAGAGCTGTTACCTGTGAACAACTCTGACTTCCAGCAGGTGTGCTACCGTGCGTATAGTTGTTTCTGTTTGTCTCTAGTGTTGGATTCATTACAGTTGACTGTCTCCTCCCTTGACTTGCTTCAATCCGAGCCAAAATCTTGTGTAAGTTGTGAAGCTTTGAACCCCATATTCCTGATACATCCCTTCCACCTTCTTCCCTTTTCAGAAGATCTGCAATGTGCCCTCCACCTTTGATACTCATAAAAGTTCGGTGAACCACCTTTCCGATCATCAATTCTCATTTTGTTCACAAACCTTTTCCTTTGTTCAATGATCCTGTAGCACACCCTGCATGTGTTGCGTTGTTCAATCACCTCAAATTCTCCCTGGGATGAAGAAGGTCCATCTCTGCATTATCAAACTGAATCATGTAATCTAGTAGATCTGATCGAACTCCACCTAGCCATAAACTACGCTTACGTTACAGCGCAACGGCAACCATATGTTGACTTAGTTTGGCAACCATAATGTTGAAGTTTTTGGACAGATCTATGTGTGATGAGAAACGTGGCAGGTAATAATTAATAGACTGCATGTAAACGGATGTAAGCAACACAGACTTCTTTAAACAGAAAAGTTTTTAATCTGTAATTTAATTTTCTCGTGGCTGGCTAGAAATATTTGGGTGAATTGACTTATGACTTGATTAAATCCAATAGAATTTCGTTAAGCAAATACAACTTATGTGCAATCTATTTTTCTCAACAGGTGTCACAGTATTCTTATGTGGGATAGCTATTGCATTATTGGGATCCTTTTGTCATGCTCCAACTGTGATGTTGGCTAACTTCATTGCTACTCCTATTGAGTTGAGGTGCGTTACAATGGTTCTTTATTAGCTCAATTATTTGATTGTTTTGCTGTCACTACTAGATCCCTTTTCTTTTCCCCAAAGACCATTCTCCTTGCCCCTCTATCTTGTCCAAGATCTCTTTTGTAGTTAGACATCTATATTAGAAAATAGGTTTCTTGTTTTCGGTTTAACATCTATTTCTGCCATAGCTGTTAGTATTGTGCTTCTTGTCACTAATTTTTGTGCCAGGATCTGTAAAATTCTGTGGGTTGTGAGAAATGGTAAACAGATGAAGATGTGGCATCATGTTATACTTTTGGTTATTAGCATCAATGTTATGCATTTCTTAATCTATGATGTAGCAGAATTTTAAGTTTCTTCAATTGCAGAAGGCCTTTGTTTGGACATAGTATATGTGAGTATCTTCTTCCTGTTGGTCATTAAACCGCGTCAGAAAGAAGCAATTTCTATCCTTATTTCTTCCTGGGTTCTTATGTTCAAATTGTACTGGGAAGAAGTTTCAGAAAGTTGTGATTTCTTTTCATTTTCAGTCCCATGATTTGCATCCATACAGCTTTTTGTGTGCAAGTAAACTTCCTCTTCGCTCCAGGAATCATTGCATATTGTCCGCTTTCATATGGTACTTGAAATGGAAATGAGAGATTTATAGAACAAAGGAAATAAATAAAGACTTTCTCAAGTCTTAAAAATTTGAGAATATGAGAATTTAACTTGAGGTAATAGAGAAGCTATGCTCTGGTGAAAAATGTAAAACCCTATTTTTGTTGGGCGGTGTTGACTGTTGGGCCCGAATTTCCTACGCCATTACGTGTTAGGAATAACATTAATTTGTTCTTTCTAAGGGTTTGAATGTGATGCTTTATCCAGCTGGGTAGGTTAGCATTCCCATCGTAGATCTGTCTGTGTTGAATTATAATGTCTGCTTTGAGGTGAGGAAAGATTGTTGTGTTACTTTGTGTTCAATGAAACAATTCAGAGGTTAGTCCCAGTGAGGGTAAACTGTGATCTGTTACTCTTTAATTTAAGTTATGTTACGTCAGGCTTTCAATGTCTCAGCAAACTTGTAGTTTCTTTTATGCTCAAGTCCTCACTTAGTGCTCTTCCTTCCACTTTGCAGTCTGATGATTCCATTTCTACGCCTAGGTGAGTCTATCACTGGTGGATCTCATTTTCCTTTGACTTCTGATGCACTAAAGAAGGTCTTTACTGGTGAGGCTTCAAAGGAAGTCTTGTTCAGCATCTTCCGTGCGGTAAGCGAAGAAATTTTTGCATCCGAGCATCTCTTCGTTCATTTCTTTCTTATATCAGTATCATCTTCTTGATAGACCGATATATCTATTTGATGTGGTTTTCTTCATGATTTATAGCCTGTTTAGCCAAGCTTCTAAAATTAGCTTATTTTGAGATGTGCTTTTTTCAAAAGCGCTTATTTAAAAAGTACTTTTGGTAAGAAACAGTTTATGTTTGACCAATAAATTTAAAAAACACTTTTAAGTAGCAGTTAGTGTTTGGCCAAGTTTTAAAAAGTGCTTCTAAGTGTAATTTTCTCAAAAGTCCTTTTAAAATAAGTGCTTTTGAGAAGAAGCTACTTTTTTTAGTTTTCAAAAAACAACTTCTGTTACTCCCTAAAAACACTTATTTTCTCCCAAAAGCTTGGTCAAACGCCTCTTTTTTTTTAAATAAGCACTTCTGGCCAGCCAAAAGCTTGGCTAAACAGGCTATTAGATCCATATCTTTTCTCTTCCACCTATAGGAGAATAGGATTTTGGTTTTGACTATGGTAGATTCATGATCCAATGAGGTAGTCTTTGTTCATTAGAAACTAATTGGGGAAAAATGGAGTTCCAGACTTTGTCTGGCTTCTTCATTCCATTTACAACAGGCGGCATTATGTACCAAAAGAAGAAGAAAGGGCATTTTTCAGTTATCCGTTCTTTTTGATGGGATATAACTTTGTCGTTCTTTGAAGTTCGTAAAGCATCTCCATTTCTTAATCCTGACTACTTATCAAAGAGTCACTTGTTGTGCATGGATGCGTGAAATTATGTATCTTTGACTTGGTGGGGGGCAACATTTCAAATTTTTGTTATGCATACAGTTTCTACATATCTATATCTCTGCATCAAGAATTGTTTTCCTGTCAATTTGCTAAACCTGATGCTGATGTAACCTCGTTCAAACTTGTGCTCCTTTTCTTCGTCTTCACATTCTTCAACTAACTTTTAGCAATGGACTTTGGACAACTTTTACAGATGTTGGGCTGGCTTTTTGCTGTACCATTCATCCTAGCAGGACTTTATGTAGTGTTTTTGCCATGTTTTACGATCTTGGTTCGGAAGTTCAGCACCCATCCTCCAAGCCCGAAGACGCTTCTCCAACCTCTTACAGAAGTCAGTGTTAAAGCCAGGGATGCATGATTGATAATTGTAGTTTAAATACCAAAGTTTCTGCTAATACTTAATTGCTTGTGAATAGGACTTGATGGAGTCTGGCAGTTCTGTACACAATGTATGAAGTTCAAAATTTTTCCCCAAAGTTCCTCACTTGCTCATGAACTCGCTGCTTCGCCTGAAGCGACAGGGGGGGCTGGGGAAGGCCGACGACTAGTAGAAGCTTTACCCCTTGAATTTCAACTCACCTCCAGTATCAGCTTTTTCTTCTCATACAAAACTGTCAGATTAAGTATAGGGGGACCTTACAGGCAGTTGTGGATGTAGTATATAATCCACAGGTTTAACTGAATTCAGCATTTTCGACATAGAACACATATATGTAATAACTAAAGTTAAGATCCTATAAGTTGAACTCATTAAATTTAAAATATGAGGATTCACGTATGCTTAAAGGTACGCGCTCTCGTCGCGTTTGTCATGTAAACGACTAGCTCTACGCTTGATCACATTGCTATGCCGAATAAATTAGTAGATGTGTGAAGTAGGTTGTAGTGTTTCTCATTGTACTTATTAGGGGTTTGTATGGGTCGATTTTTTTTTGCTTTTTTGTCTCAAGTTTATTTTTACGATTTAGCGCGATTTATCTTTTTCTTAAAAAATATATATATATTCTCGGCACTTATACATTTCCTTTTAAGTGATAAATGCACTGTTGGTTCCTCCATCTTTTACAAATTCCAAATGGCCTTTGTAATATCTAGCCTTCGAAAACATATGACTGATCTCATGTGTTATGCCGGCAATATAATTTATTTTGAAAGAATCGAATCAATTTGGGGAAATCACAAGTGAAGGAACTAAAAAAAATTCTTGAATTTTACTTTTAACAACACATAGAAGTAAGATGTTATCTAATTAGATTAGAAATGTCTAAAAAAATTTATTACTATTTCACGAGGCAGTCCACATTTTAATATAATAAAAGTGAAGGAACTACGAAAATGACAGACCGTTCTGAATATAATGGATCATGGATCATAAAAATAAGATATTTGACTTTAAGAGTAAATGTGAAATGAACATTTTCTATATGCACCACACTTATTCTGCATTTAGAGAAGTCCTCAAGAACATGCAGACGGTTTTATTCATTTTCTTTATTAATAGGCAATAAGGTTT
>JACEIK010002356.1:100466-156535 GCA_018107945.1 Datura stramonium
GTATTAGAACAAAATTGATTATTTAAATATTAAAAGTTTAATTATTTTATTTTGATTAATTTTTTTTTTTTATGTTTGAAAAATTGAAAATCAAAATTATCAAAAAGAAAATTTCAATATAGTACTATGCCCACTCCATGGACCATCAAACTAATAGCCTGTTTGATCAAGTTTTTGCGAAGTTAAAAGTGTTTATTTTTTCTGAAAAATGCTTATTTTAAAAAAAAATGAGGTGTTTGGCCAAGCTTCTAGGAGAAATTAAGTATTTTTAGGGAGTAATAAAAGCTGTTTTTCATAAGCTAAAAAAATTAGCTTCTCCTCAAAAATATTTATTTGAAAAGCACTTTTCAAATCCACTGCTCATTCGCGTAATGAAGCCAAGTACTCTTCCTTTGTTAGCCGCTGCATTTCTTCAAACTCGTTGTTATATTTTTGATAAGCACTTTTAAAAAAGACACTTCTCAAAATAAACTGATTTGAGAAGTTTGACCAAACAAACTATAAGTCCGCATTTAAACATATGATATGTATGAAGTCGTGATTTCAAATCAATATTTGGACATTTAAATTTTAAGTTCTCAAAAAAATAATAATTTAAATTTAAAATCATAATTTTAATTTTTATTATTTTGTAAAATAAAAGACTCATTATTTTAGATGGCATATTAAAGTACTTCCCAATTCCCAAATCCAGATTTTGTTGCATTTTAAGTAGGACTTTGTAACTTCTCACCTTTCTATATAAACTGCGCAAATCTTCCAACAAAATTGTCCAAATCCAGCGCAGCACCTCTCTCTTTCTTTATCCTTTTTTTCTCTTCCGTCTTCTTCTCTGCCCATTGGTTGTTTCTTGGTCCTACTGAAACCGCATTTTGATTCCATTTTTTCATCTGGGTGTCCCTCAAATTCCAACTAAGTGTGAAATTGAAGGCCATTGTTGTTGATTTTTGGGAAACAGAAAGGATTCACAGCCATGTCTCTTGCTGGAAAAGGCTACCCAGATCCACAACAAGAAAGCAGTAATAATCATAATAATAATGCATCTAATTGTTGCTCCGAAGCTTTAGCTCAATTGAAGCTTTATCAAGCTTTCATCTTTACAGTCCCTATTTTCTTTGCTTTTATACTGTTACTGTTATTCTACTTATTTTATCTTCGTCGTCAGAGAGTCGATTGGTCCTCACTGCGGATGAGGACATCCACATTGCACACTGCTACTGAACCTGATGAGCTCTCAAGGGTATGTAAAAAAGAGCATTTTTTTTAATTTTTTTTTCTTATTTAGGATTAAATCTTACTAGTAGTATTTTTGGGATTTGTTGATTCTGGTTGTACCAGTGTGAACTGGGATTGAAGAAGGAAGTGAGGGAAATGCTGCCTATTATTGTGTTCAAGGAGAGCTTCTCTGTCAAAGACACTCAGTAAGTCTGCCCTCCTTAATTATTCTTTGTAATGGACCAGATTGTGCGTTTATTTGACTGTTGGCTTGTGTTCTTTTTATCAGCAGCCTTTCTCCCAAACAACAGATCTAAAATTTAAGTAATGGGTTCGGACAGATGCAGTTAATCATCTCTATATATTTTTCTCTCGCAATCACAATAGCCTTACTGTCAAATGGATGAGTTAGATGGGGTATACAGTCGAACTATCAAAGAATTAGGAGTTATAATGTTCATAAAAGAAAGAGAAAACCAATATAAGAACTTCTTATAAAAGAATAACAATAACATGAATTGCTCAAGTAAGGTAGTCATTTCCCTCCCACCCCCGGTATACCAAAATGCGTGACGTTTGGGAAGCATGAACAACCCTGCACGCATGAGAGAGCAATGACAGGAGATTGACTGGTTGGGGTCCAGTGATCTCAGGGGTTTAGGGGTGCTTAATTCTTCTATAGTGACTATTTCTCTATTATCAAAAGTATATAGAAATGGTGGGCATTGGGAGTGAGTGAACTGCCCGGGGAGAAATTTCTGTCCATATACACCTTTTACGTTTTGCATATGTATACGTGGTCTGAACCGACAGTAGTAGGTTCAGTTGAACCAGATTTCAGCGGGCTAAATTGGCCTCTGCCCCCACGCCCAACAGAAACGTGTGATCTTTCCATGTGGCTTAACATTTCTCAGCTTCTTGAGCCATGTGAGGGCAAAAATATGTGAACCTTTTTGTTTGATTTTTCAACACAGCCTGCAGCAAATTAGATGTAGAAATCAGCCTTTAACTGTGGCAGATTGGGGATATAGATTTCTCTTTCAGAGTTTCATGGGAGGTGGTTGTAAAGATTTATGGGAGGTAATTAGCTGTTATGTTATAGGTGAGTTATTGTTTGGTACAATTTGTAACTTGTTCTGGTGCTGCAGTGGATTTCAATTTATGCGATGGTACAAATGAGTCAAGGGTCTCTTTTGAGTTTGTTTGGCTAAAATATTTTAGAAGAAAAACACACTATTCACTGATATTCACCAAGAAATAGCTGGTTGAGAATCACAAATTACAACATATGGTACAAGTTTAATAGTGTAACAAAAGGTTAGTAAGGTAAAGGAAGATCATGGCGTATGTAGCATCAAATATTGGAGTCTCAAATTCTAGTAGATGCCAACTAATATCACTAGCTCTTAAATCTCCCAAATCAGCACGCTTCTTCCCTATTTGCTCTTGTCGTGTGAGAAGTGAGCTGTGCCCATGACTATCATGGCATCTCCAAGTATATTTTGTCTTTGTAAAAACGAGTCAGACAGAGGTGGATCTGGAGTTTGAATTTTATGGGTTCAAGTTCAGGTTTCTACCACAACTCATTTGATTTGCTGTGTTCGAAATCAATTATTTTTACTTATTTAGTAAATTTTGTTAACACATATATAGGGTTCGAGCCAAGCTACTGGGTAAGGATGAACCCAGTAGTTACACTCTACATCCGCCGCTGGAGTCAAACTCTTTCAAATGATTGAGCCTCCATGTCTCTTTACACAATTTACTCAGTCTACACATCTACTGTTTTTGAGCCTGGACAAGTTTTCCAAGTCCATGTAATAGCATTTGCAGTAACTTTGATAGCGATATTAAATTTATCTGCAGATGTAAAAATACAGAATGTAATCTTGAGATATGAATGAAGCCTCACACTCCTAGAAACATGTAAACATACCATTTGTATCCAAATTCAATTTCAAAGATCTGCTAGCATGATACTTCTCGGACTTCTTGAGCTGTTATTATTCTTACGTTGATATAGAGGACCAGCTACCTACTTTGAAGCATGTATTTTGAGAAAAAACTACCATAAATATTACCTATCAATGATTAAAGATTTCAGTAGATTTTGAGAACTGGAAATATGTCAGATTCTATAAATGTTTTGATATGTTACACACCACAAACAATGATATGTGGATCTTCAGATGGCTAAAAACTTGTGGTAATTTTTAAGTGGTCCTCACAGAAAATCATTGCTGGATCTAAACCAATTTAGTTAAAGAAAGTCTATCTGTCATCATGTGAAAATGGGATCACATCCCTTAACATGCACTATTATGAATATCCTTTGATATTGCTGAGATTTTGTTCTAGGCATTTGCTGCTTCAACCTTCATGTTCTTGTACTTGCAGCATATTTCAATTTTGGTCCTTAAAACCAAGATTATCCCCACACCTTTAGTAATGGTGATGGTGGTTTCTGTAGCAATTGTTGCTGGGAAATGCAACACCATTTACTTTTCTATTATGAATATTCAAACCCATGCTGGAGCAGAAACAGCTACTGTTTATTTTTTGGACATTAAGAAATGTCAGTTTGAAATTCTTCTTACTGAAAAACTCTTTAAAGGTTTGGTCTATAATTGCTCATCAATTTGCAATATCTCTTTTTTTTATTTATTGGTTTTCCATCACCTTAGGCATGGTGCCTTTGGTGTAGGGGTACCGGCATACCGCTTCCTATTCCTTTCATCAATTTGCAAAATACAAAGAGAAGCAGGGGACATAGGACCTTGCCTCCCCAAAATCTACTCAAGACTGTCACATAGTCTTCAAAAGACAGACTTACTATACAAGAACTCTTTCATTCCTAACTTATTTAGATTAACTTTCAAAAAAGCTGGCCTTGTCAAACCTTCTCCTTATGCTAGGCAATTGCCACTTATCGAGTTCAAATGGTCCCTTCATCCTTTCGGAAGATGTTGAAAAGAGTAACGTTAGGTACTATTTCCACTTGAAGAGGCCAATTTAGCAAGAAGATCAGCTACTTGATTAGCCTCTCTTAATTTAACTTTCTTCGCTAATTTAGTTCATTTGTCCACAAGCAATGAGAAAGGAAAAAATTGTTTTATCTGGATTGCACATTTAGATTCACATTGTGAAGAAACAGAAGCTTTAACAGACATGCACCCCAGAGACGAAACTCAATATTTAAACATTGTTTTCTAATGAAGTTTGATCTTTCCTGGGACAGATGTTCAGTGTGCTTAGGGGATTACCAAGCAGATGATAAGCTTCAACAGATACCTGCTTGTGGGCACACATTTCACATGGATTGCATCGACCACTGGCTAGCCGCTCATAACACCTGCCCCCTCTGCCGCCAATCCATCCTTGCTCCAACTAACGCTTGCAATGAAACACCTGATAGGAGCTCAGAAACTACTGAGACAACTTCTAGTGAAGAAAATGCCGATGAAACATCTCAACATAGCAGCACTGAATGTTGTGGGGATCCTCAAGTAGGTCAATCAAATTCAGAGCCAGAGACCAGAGAACAAACGGAACAAAGATCATCTAATGAAGAAGAAAGTGATGGTCATAACGTTGACAATGACACGGTCTCAAGAAACAGAAGTTATGACTCTATGCGGGAGCAATGTGATTCAGTTTGATGTTCATAAGTTAGGGAAGATAAAAAATATACTAGCCATACCCTGGCTAGATGTGATGCAGCTTGATGCATGTTCGGTGATGAGACTGCAGAATGAATATGACAGCATAAGCTTGCCCTTTTGTTAGGATTCCAAAATAGCCCAGTCTTTCTGAGAGCAAAGTTCATTGATGTGCTCATGAAGTTTTGACTTTTCTCAGGAAATGGGAGGCAGAACAGCTTGCATAAATTACCATAGGAGGTTAAGGCTTGCATCATTTCGCCGTCTGGGGTAAGAAGTAGCTCAAACCATCCTTGGGCAAATATACAGATTGTTGAAGTATCCGCAGAGTTGTACCATGTAACACTGTTGTGCTTAGGCTCAGAGACAGCCAGAATTTGAAGTTTATGGGTTCATGATTCTAGTCCTTTAAAAGTTATTGTATTCTAAATTAATAATTTGTACATATTCACTGGATTTATGCTTTTATTCACAATATATACTCTTTCCAAAATGAAAACTCCTGGTTCTTTTTTCCTTTCCATATTTTTTTTTTGTCATTTGTCTCCTTGTAGAAATGCTTCGAAGTAATTAATTCATAATTTCTGCAATTAGCTTTTAAGAACATATTAGTCATTTTAACATAGAAATAATTTATGAATACTTTTTCTACCAAATGCATCAATCATTTGTTATTAATTTCTAACACTTTCATTCAGAACTGCAACATTTTATTTATAAGACCAATTCCAACAATAAAAACTAATTTATTGGAAGACCAATTCCAACAATAAAGACTAATTTCCAATACTTAGAGGTTGTTTGGTTGTCCGTTAGAGATGAGTTATCTATATATTAAAATTAGCATAATTTTATACATTATTTGGTTATTAAAATGAAAAAAAAAAATTCACCTAGAATCTAACATAAGTTATACAATATTTAATTATTTTTTTCTTTTTTCCACATAATATAGCATTGCTAATACAACGTTTAATTCATATTTTTCTTTTGCATATAACTAATATACATAAATTAATCTTTACATAACTATATTATATATACATTATTAATACACGCATTACTAATCAGCAATCAAACTGACACCTAAGAAATAAACCAACTAGTATTACTATTTTAATAAAGTAGCCCAAATAATAGTGCAGTCCAGTTGACTTGGCCAGTTTCTCTCTCTCTGTCTCATCATCTAGTTAAGTGCCACAGTACAACATAATGTGAGTACTATATTTTTCTTTCTTTTTTCCTGTTTGACTAGAAACTTTTTGTATTTCTTCGATCTGCTTTTTCTTCAAGATTGGAACTTTTCGTGTTTGGATTCGTTGAGAAACGATATGGGTTTGTCCCTTCAGTACTAAATAGGTACACGATGGACTTCATTCTTGATCTCCTGTATTTTGCTGACGCCTCATTTTGGTACTCAATTTCTTGGACTTGTTATTACTAGCCGATGAATTGCTCTATCTTTTTGTGATTTTGTCTCTTTTAACTTATAGATAGTCTTGGCTACTTGTTTTTCTCAATCTTGATTGCTTAGGGTCTCGAACGAATCTCTCGAAAAATCTGAGCTTTTTGGTTTTTTTTCAGACGTTTGCAATTTGATTTCACTTTGAGTGACTAGCTAGCTAATTTTTATTTGATATTTAGTTTATTAGAAGATGGGTTCAGTCCGAAAAGCAGTTTACTATTGCTCAGTATCTAAAGGGGGTCAACTTCTATATGCATATAATGGTGGAGATCATGAAATTGAGAACTTGGCTGCATTGTGTTTGGAAAGGGTTCCTCCTTTCCATAAATGGTATTTTCAAACCATGGCTAAGAAAACTTTTGGGTTTTTGATGGAAGGTGAAGGGTATGTTTACTTTGCTATTGTAGATGAGGGTCTTGGTAATGCTAAAGTCCTACGGTTTCTAGAACAGTTAAAGGATGAATTTAGGAGAGTGGCAAAAAGGGGTTCTTGCTGGACAATGTCGAATCTAAACTCACTTTGTTTACAAGGAGAACTACTTCCTGTTATTTCACCATGTAACAATGCCACTGCGCAAATTGAGGGTGGTGCTTCAACAAATGCCCTGTTGTTGGGAAAGCCAAGTAGACAAGAAAAGAAGAAAATGAAGGATCATGTAATTTCTATGAGAGATGCTGAGCTGGAGGAGCACCGAAAATCTACAGAACGAGTTAAGGTTGATTCAGAAGTGGTAGATATGAACAATCAAGGTACATCAGCTCCTCCAATTATGTCACAGAAAGAGTTGTGCTTGGTAAGGAGCATGACAAGCTCTCAAAACTTTCAAAAGAGGTGGTGCCGCCATGTACGTATTGTCCTTGCCATTGATGCTTTGGTATGTCTTGTGTTGTTTGTGATCTGGTTAATTATTTGTGAAGGTACAAAGTGCCTTCACTAAAGTTGTTCTGTTGTTACCTTATCTTAATGCTTGGAGCCAAGGAGGTCATTGTTCTAGCCTTTTGAAATACTTCAGCACAGTGTTGCATCACGATAAGCATTTCCGAAGAAAGTGGATAATGAAATTAACAAATCAAACAGCTTTTATACTTGTATCAAGTATAAGTTTCATCAAAGTATTGTTAGAAACTCATTTTTTGTACAGGAATCACTTTGTTTACGGATAGAGTAGGGGATGCAGTAGATTACAACCGATGCGAGGTTCTTGTTGGCTATTCTAGTCTAAAGTTTTTTCCAGCTTCATTGTTACTTTACTCCTTGTAACTACCACATGAGTGCTTCATTTACATATTTTTGTGTTCTTTTCCTATTGGATTGAGACATGTCTAAGTGAACAAATATGGAGCCGATCCCAACTAGCTTGGGGTTGAGGCATAGTAGTTGTTGTAGTAGTTTTTTTACCTTTCCATTGCATCCTGTGTATATACAAATGCCTATTTACATATATTTCTGCTGTTTTCTTCAATTAAAAGTTTTCTTTGAAATCAGATATTGCATCTGTCTACTTCATGCTATGTGAACTATTCCTTATCCATCTAAAATAATTCTGCTTATTCTATAGCATTTTTTATGATCCCTTGAGCATAACAAATAAAAGTGTTTGCAGCAATCCTGGTAAAATATTATCTATCTACTCTGAGTGTCTTCCTTTATATCTTTTACTGTTGAAGGGTAATTACCAAGTTTCGGGTGGGGTGAGGGGCTATATAGTCCTTTACTTTGCTAGAGAAGTGCTGCGAGGAACCTCCTAAGAATTGAATGATACTCCTCCACTCAGAATGTTAGACACACTTTCAGATAGTGATATTTGGCAAGCCAATCTTCTTTCAAGAATTCAAGTTCATGAACAATTAAAATGTAGACAACAAAGGGATGTAATTTCTCTTTTCCCCATCATACTAATTTTAACTAGTACTTTACATGTTCTTTTTCTCTTGCACAAGTTATGTTGGCCTCTTAACTCTATTCGCAATGAAACTATGTACTTGTACTGGGAAAGAGGGAGTGAAGTTACTGAAAGTCATCTGTGTAAGTGCCAGTAACCACAAGAAGATGGCTGGCTCAGGAAAAAAAATAAGTGAAAGTAGACTAGTTCCAATGAGATTGATGTACTCTTGTTCCATGAACATGGCCCACATGGATAAGAGCAATCAAATGGAATTAGTAAATGAATCTCTTTTGTGGTTTAAGGGAGGGGAATGTACAACAGGCGCTTTTATATTTGAAATTGCCTAAATGTTTGACATTTCATCAAAATTAACTGATCAAGCTGCATTTCCTCGGTGCTCAAAAGTTATTAACTAAGAAGAATATTGCATTGAAGACCATACCATGAAGAAAGGGGTTTATCAAGCCTCAATTAGTTGTTTTAGGGGCTATGGCAGCTTCATGGTAGTATTTGGTAATTCTTTTTCTTCATTGGTTTGTCTGTTGATTTTGCGTAGCAACTTGCGAAGGAAATTAATCACCTGCCCCCCTTCAGAACATATGCGAGTAAGTTTACTGTGGAGGTGACTTACTTGGACTTGATTTTACCTGAAAACTTGCACCTTTCTTTTGTTGATACTTCAATTTTCTAATGTTGTGTAGAATTGGCATCAATACAGATATGAATAATCATCTATATATTAAGATTATTACATCAACACAGAATCCAGTAAACTTGGCATATCTTTGTTATCGCCTCTCTGGGAATCTCTAGGCCATTAAGTTCAGAGGTACGAGAATTTTCATCGAGTTCCTAGAGATTCTTTCACAGCTAGATGCATATGTAAGGTTTGAGAAGGATACCTTTTCATGTCATGTGAAGTTGCTGGATCCTATTTTCAGTAACTTTTGCATTTCCCATTCAGCTTTTTAGCCTCTTCTGAATTCTGATAGACAACATTCGATACAGTTTTGATGTTATACTAAACTCCCCCTCTTCTTAAACTTTAGATAGGAACCACGCTATGAGTTTGCTTCATTTCATTTACTCCTTGGTTGGAAAATATATCGATGGCTACGTTTTCTGTTTGATTATTCTGAGAAGTAGATATGCTTCTCTAGTTCTCTGCTCCAATATTTTCCTGACTAATGATAAAGTACAGAGGGGAGGAATGAAAAACAAGGCACTGCCTCCCCCTACAAGTTACAACGCCAAGATGAGGAGAGAGCATGAATCGATGTTATTGTGTATGCACTAGTTATGCAGGAATTTTAATACACAAATTTGTTATGGTGGTGAGTAACACAAGCATTTTCAAAGGTTGTTAGGCATTTTCTCTGATATATTCAGAGCAAGCCCTTCTACTTAGATTACCAATATTACCAAGTTATTCATGTGTACCAACTTTCAGTTTTCAGTGTGTCCTGCAATGTGCAAGTGACTTTTTACTCGTGTATATGTTCCTGTTGGATTGGCTTGGACTGCACTACACACAATTGAATTAATCTCATGTCTTAAAAGACTGCTGGAAGCTGCTCCATACTTTGCCTATGATCAGAGGCTCGAAGGAGATATACCTCAAAGTTGGCTTAGATGGCTTCCATAACTAGAGCCATTGGCCACTTTTTGGCATGTTTTTGAAAACTAGCTATTGTCACGGAGTTTCAGATTTCACTGCTAAAATATACCTCAACATTCAATTGGGCTCCAATGACTTCCATAATAGCCACTTTTATGCCTATCTTTAAAAAATAACTGCCGTCATAGAGTTTCAACTTCCACGCACTACAACAAAATGCATATAGAGCTACGGGATACATTGTACCTAAATATGAAAATTTCTATGGTTAAATGCTTTAGCCACAAAAAATTTTCGTATCATTTGTAACAAGATGTAAGATAACTACAAGTTAGCTACAAACTTTACAAGGTCTGTGGCTAAGAACTAATATTTTTAGTTACGAGATTTTTTTGTTGTAGTTGTGGTGGTAAAATGTTTTTGCCACAAAAAATATATTAATAGCAAGTGATTTTATTCTTTTGCCAAGACAAATAATATCTATAGCTATCTTCATTTTTTTTTTAGTTATCTTCATATTGTAGCCACAAGATGTTGTATTATAGCAAAAAAAAATTATATTTATTTGTCACGTAAACTCAATATTATAGTTAATTCTATAGCTTAGTCTCATGGCAATAGCATTCTTTTTCAGTTACAAATATTAAAAAATCATAGCTATTAATTGAAATATCTGCAACAAACATATTAGCATTATAGCTAAGAATTCATATCTTTAGCCAAGAAATACATAAAATTGTAGTGCAAAATATTTTTCTATTTGCTACGAAAAATGAAATTTATTTTCATATTGTGATATGTGGCAATTATAGAGTTTACGTTTCAACTACAAATATAAAAATTCATAGCTAAAATCTCATACTCTTTTGTGTGGGGGGAGGGGTGGGGGTGGGGGAGGGGGTTGAGAATATAAGCACCGTAATGCATATAATGTGGATGAGAATTCATTTTTAATTTGGCCTGAAATTTATCTGTAATTGTAGCTAAATATATTCTTCAACTGCATAATTGATAGAAAAATATGATACTTTAAGAGGAGTTGACAAGGCTCAACAATCTTTATTCAAACATATGTATGTTTTTACAAAAGAAAAAAAATAATTATTTATATCATATAGATCTTGATGCTTTCATTACTCCTCCACGAGCTGCAATGATTGTGGAACTTGAGTTGCAGACATCATTTGAAATTTTTCTTCTAATCTGACTATAGTAAAGCAGCTCAATTAGTAGAATACATAGAATATTTTTAAAAAAAAAGAAGATAAATCACAACAATTAAATTAGTACAGTCAACTAAAAATGGTCACAACAGCATAATTTATATAATTATTGAATGGAACTTCCTCAGGAAAAAGTATATTTTTATCCTTGCAACATATCAATAACATAGAAAATTAATATTTTGAAAGAAAGTTATATATTTTTTAGACCAACAAAAAAAATCACTGAAAATTTCACTTTTTAACAAAAGAATTGAATCAAAAGATGACACTTTAAAGTAACTTAAAATGATATATATCGATAATCCAAGAACAAGTAAAGTAAAAGAAATTTGTAATTGAAATCTTAAAAGAACAAGAAGGAGGAGGATATGTTCAGTGATTTAGACAAAGGAAGAAGACATGTCTCACTTACGGGACTAATTTTGACTTTGTTTTGAGAGTTTAGAATTTTGGCCTCTTTAATCTCTTCAATTCTCTTTGCTTTCTAATTTCTCTAATAAGAAGAGAAAAAAGACTTTATTTTGGCACAAAAAAATTAGAGGAAAATAATTTGGAGGAAATTTTTTAAATATATTTTTGGTTAATTGATGTTTAAACTTTTCAATTTGCAGTTCATTTTCCCTCTAATAAACCCAAGAAGATTTGATTTAAAAAAATATTATGCAATATAATATAATCCCATGTATGGTAACTAAATTTACTCATTTTTCTTTATAACTCACCAATCATTGAATATTATCTAAAGTTTAATGGATTAGATAAAAATTATAGTATTGATACAATTCTATATTAATTATATTCAAATTATTAATTTTTATCTCAACTTATTATAATTATATTTTCAATACTTATTAATTAATTCAAATTAAAGTAGATCATAAAGGTATTGTTTAAAATGAAATTAAGTCTGAGTAAAATAATAATTTTTTGAAACACTTGATCAGGAAACACTTGAGTGAGACTTAGTTAAGTCCTGTTAAATTGATATAATTAACTAATTAAATTAAAAGAAATTATATATAGTCACTTATTTATTTAAATTATCTTTAAAATTTTAATACAATAACCCACTTATTTAAATTTTATTTGAAACACCCACAAGTAAGATCCTGTAAAATTAAATCAAAACTGAATGAAATGAACATGTCTAATTGCACTAGATCGATAAAAAAAATTCTCAATATAGATCATGTTTGAGTCAAATATCATATAATCTCGAAA
Source organism: Datura stramonium (assembly GCA_018107945.1). NCBI lineage: Eukaryota > Viridiplantae > Streptophyta > Magnoliopsida > Solanales > Solanaceae > Datura > Datura stramonium. The sequence goes on from JACEIK010002356.1 coordinate 112,756, forward strand.
CCTTGATCATAGATGAAGCTTGGGTGAGACTTAGTGAAATTTTGTTAAAATTTAATTTATATATATATAATAAGTTAATAAAAAATTATTAGATATAATCACTTATATTTAAATTATGTTTGAATTGTAAATACAATAGTTGCAACGTTAAATCGGAGTCAAATAATGGACATCTCTAGTTACACTAAATTGATAAAATATTATCCCAATAAATCATATTTGAGTCAAATAACAATTCTAAAAATATTTGACCAGCATGAAGTTTGAAAAAGTCTTATTGAAACATTATAAAAATTTAACATATTTAGTTAATTAAAGTTAATTATAATTACTTATTAATTTATTTAAATTACATTCAAAATCTACGGCTGTTCAAAATCTGATCGTAAATGAAGGAATCGAATAACTGCACCTCAAATTACACTAAATTAATAATAAATTTTATTATGTTGAAATAAGTTGGAGTAAAATAACATTGTGAAACACTTGATGAGATGATGCTTCAATGAGACTTAGTAGATTATATTTAAAATTTGATATAATTAGTTAATTAAAATTAATTAAAACATGATTGAAATTTTCTCTTTGATTTGGAAATTGAATTCATGAAGTTGATTTTGAATTGAATTGAATTGAATGATTGACACCTCTAATTACACTAGATTAGTATTGCTACAATAAATTTCAACTCATCGTAAAAGTTAATTATTAGCTGTAAATTTTATACAATATAAATTTGTGGCTATATCATTTGTCTGACAAATAATTATAGCTATTAAGCTAATTATTGCCACGCCTTTTTAATACTCAAAGCAAACATATTTATTTAACTACAATATTTTATTTTAAAATAATTTTCTTAAGTGAAGTTACTGTAAATTTCAGCATGTGGCAAAGTTAATAATTAGCTACGAAATTTTATGGTAGTAAAAAAAACAAGGCTATATCATTTAACGATTTGCCACGGTTTTTAATGACTTGAAGCAAGAATATTGCCAAGCAATATTTTGGTTCAAACAATTTATTGTGACTAAGAAGTTACTATTATTACTATAATAGTTTCAACTCATGGAAAAATTAATAATTAGCTACAAGGTTTTATTATAGCAAAAAGTTAGTGGCTATATCACTTAACTATTGCCAGTAGCAAAAAAATTATTTAGCTCGCAATATTTATTTTAAATAGTGTATTGTGGCTAAGGTAAGTATTGCTACAATAATTTTTATCACATAAGCAAAAACTTATCATAAACTCTACAAAACTTTATTATAGCAATAAAGTTATAGTTATTGTTAATTATTGCCATGATTGTTAGTAATTATAGCAAAAATAAAAAATCAACTTTGTCATTTAATATTTATAACTGAAAAAATTTACGAATTTATAAATAGCTATAAAATTCAAATTTTATGACTGTTTTATATAACGCTATAAATTTTAATTCATAACTATAAAATATATTGTGTTACAACGACGGCTAAAATATACATCAAAAAGTTCAATTGAGCTTGAAAATTTTGTATATTTTACACTCCATTTGTCGATGAGGGGGTGGAGTGGGGTGGGGGGGGAACTTGGATCACACTCTTTCTACTAATTTTACTAACACAACTGCAATAACTAATCACAACCTAATATATACAATTCTTTATTTATTCACTTTATTAAATACAGATATTCATTTGAAATACTAAAAGGAATTTATCATTTGTAACTAATTTATCTTATTATTAATTATAGTTATTTTTAATTTTTTTAAAATATTAAATTTATTATATTAAAACATGTGAAGAGGATATGCTGAGTGCCCAGTGCGGAGGTGTGTGTTGATTATGGATGATTTTAGGAGAGGTAAAGGTAGATCGAAGAAGCGTTGGGGAGGTGATTAGGCGAGATCTGTGCGAGTTGCTAACTTTCGGCTAGGACTTGAAGTTAAATAGGAGGTGTGTAAAATACGGATTAGCTAGATCGATTAGTAGGTTAGTAGGTAGAAAGTGGGTTGCTTTACACTCTCTTCGTTCTTATTAGTAGACCTAATATTGCTTCTATCTATTGTTGTTTCTTGTCCTTCGATTTTTATTGTTATCATTGTTCCTTGTATCTCGATTATTGTATTGGTGATGTATAACTGCATTGTTACTAGTTGTTTGTTATTCTTGTACTTCCGTTACTTCTCTTTTAGACTATTTTGAGGATTTATTGAAACAACATCTATATCTCTAAGTTAGAGATGAAATCTGCGTATAATGCCTCGGCGTTTAAATTATTTTATAGAATCATACTGAATTATTATTGTCGTATATTAGGAAAAAAAAATAGGATAATAATCTTATTATTGTCGTAAGCAGTACTCTTTGTCCTTAGAGAAATTCAAAATTGCTAAAAACCGAAATGTCAACTGTCATGCCACGTGTGACGTGTTCCATCGAAGAACGTTACACAAAGTCTGCAAAGAAGATATATACATGCATGCGTGCTACAGAATACACACACACCCTCTAGCTTATTCTCTATTTATTTTTGTTTTTTTTAATATTTTATTTTTAATTTTAAGATTCAAACTTATAAATTTTAAAAAAACAAAAAAAACATGTAATTTAATTAAAATACAATATTTAATTTATATTTTAAAAATTTTGAATGTCTGATAATTTTAGTAAAAAAGAAAAAAACATAAAAATTGCTTTTATAAAAATATAATTTTTTTTATAGTTTCTGCAAATTTTGGGGAAATAAACTGTGAAAGTATGTCAATTTTTTTAAAAAATAATCGACTAATGAATGGGATCTGTCAAACTTAGTGTTTTTTAAGTAGTGTTATTAGAAATAAATGATTTTTTTACGGTATTAAAGAAAATTTTTACCCCGTATTGAAACAAATTAGGAAGCAGATGTTGGGTTCCCAGATGACCCTGATTATATACAAAAATAAAGCACATGGTGTTATTTAATTGGACTTTTTGTACCTTTTTTAAAAGTTATTACTTTTGTTGAATAATTTACGCTGGATAATATTTTTGTATTTATATTAAAATATGAAAAATAAAATTGAAAAGAGTTAAAATGTAACAAGGTGGGATGCAGTACCAAAATAACAATATTATAGTGTGTAGTGGTTGTAATGAAAGAAAGTTGAGACAAAAAATAATATTTGAAGCCTTCCATTAATTCACTGTACAAAAAGAGAGTAATTTTATATTGAGGAAGTTTGTTGGAGCTTTGCACTCTTTAACTAATCCAGAATTGTTTGAGTCATGCAGGTTGTTGGATTGTTGTATTACGAAGGAAGGCAAGTCAAGGTTATATTGTTGGATATATAAGAACCATACGCAATGAAGCTTGAATTCTTTAAAGAGGAGACAAAATGTCTAGATCTCATCTTGAATATTTATTTATTATTTTTATTTTCAACGATAATTTATGATATATTGAGAGAGATTCAACAGTACCGCACACAAGTAGTAAAGATTGAACAAGGCAAGCGTCGAGGACATTCGCCTGAATCAAAGGCTTGAAGGAGATAAACCTCAGTGTTGGCTTAGACCTTGGCTTCCACCAACCGCGCCATTTTTACCCTTTTTGGCATGTTTTTGAAAAATAATTATTTTCATATAGCGAGTAATAACTTCAACATTTATTGAATTGGCTTTCAACATTTAAAAAATAATCGTCATTATATATAATTTTAACTTCCACAAATGATATACTTCCTTCATTTCATTTTAATTGTTAGATATCTTAAAAATAGTTGTTTCAAAATATTTGCCAGTTTTAAAATTTAAAGAGACCGTTGATTATGTTTTCTTGTTTTACCCTCAGTACTTAAAGTCATCTAAATGTGAAAAGAATTATTATTGTTTATTTTCAAAAAATTAATAGGGTTATATTGGTCAAATTATCATCCCTATTAATTTTTTCTTAATGAATGTGAAAATCTTATCCTAACAATTAAAATGAAACAGAGGAAATATATATTAAAATTTAATTAGGTTTCATGATTTGAGTAAATAGCATTCACTGAATGCTTTTAAATAATTGTTGGAATTTCATGACAGTGATTATTTTCCAATTAATGAAGCAGCTCAAAGACTTAGTTATACTTTACGCCTCCATATGTGATATATATATATATATATATATATATAAAGAAGAAAATGAAAACTTGGATTGCTGTTTCTGAAAAGCTTTTGACTAACTTTAACCCCAATAAATATATATTTATTGGCATGACCCTGAAATGTCAACTTTAATGCACGTGTTCATCCTATATATTATAACGGAAGAACAATAGAAAGTCTGCAAAGAAGATATAAGTATTAAAATGTTGAGAAAACAAAACAAAATAAATAAAAAAATTAAAAAAATTTTTAATTATTAATAATTTTAGAAAGTTAAAAGCAATTTTTTTATTTTAATTTTCGTATAACATGTTTTAATATATTCAGCATATTTTTAATTTAAAATTTTAATTAATTTTTAAAGTCTTAAATGTTATAACTTTTAATACTTATAACAATGATAGGAAATTTCTCAATAACAAACCAACAAATTAAAGCAGAGGGAGTAAGAGGAACAGTTAAAGAAATAAAGGCTGTTAAACCTAGGTGATGTAATCAGGAAATCAATCAAATGTTGGAGAAACACAAACAGAGTTTTCAAGAAATGTCCATCGTCATGCTAATGAATTTTACACGTGTGCATGGAGCAACACATAATCCTCAGTCAAACCGTAGCAGAGCAGTAAAACATACACATCTTTTGGTTTTCATTGGTATTATTCGTGTTGAGTTTATATCGGGTAATTTTACTTTAACGATGAAATAATTATTAACAAAGATAATTTTATACTCAAAGACTCGAATTTAAAATTTTAAAAAAATATATACTTATGAGTTACCACTCTGTCACAATATTCAGTGATGGTGGTAAAACATACACATGCATGCGTGCTACATATTTTATGTCTGTTAGTAAGCAAAATATGTTAAAATAATTGACAACCATCATCAGGATAACTTACTGGGTAACATACAATACAGTAATATTGACAACCATCATCAGGATAACTTACTGGGTAACATCTAATGCAAATTAGGAGACATTGAAAAAAATATCTTGTTTTCAGCAACTCCGTTAAGGTTGTCTTGAATAAGATCAGTTGTTTGATGACGGAAGTTGATTAATTTCTTAAAAATGTTTGGTAAGGTTATTTTTCGTGATTTTCGTATGTGAATGTAAGATTCTTAGTTTATCGAGCTGCTTTTTTAGTTTTAACTTTAATTTGCTGTGTTGCACCAAGTAACACTTACTCATTACTACTATTTCCTCGGTTTTAGATAAATATACCTTTAGCTCATTTCCATGTGCCATTAAGAATTAAAATAATAAATACAAGATATAATTTATTAAGTTATCCCTATTTATTATATATTTCTTGAGAATTGAGCACTATTAGGGTGTGCTCGGTATGGAGCAATTTTCCGGTTGGTCAAAATTTTTTTAAAAAAATATTTTTCTTTAGAAAAAGAAGCTCCTTGAAAATTAAAAAAAATGATTTCTCTGATGAATTAATCAGGAAAAATAAGTCGCGTTGTGCCCTCCACCCACCGCAGCTATTCGCACTCACCTCACCCTGCCACCCTCACCCCACCACACCACCCCTACATCCATCACCCTACCCCACCCTATTTCTATCATCATAGTTTTTGTCTTAGATATATACAGATGTTTAGGATAATATTTTACTTGCTTGCATACCGAACACAAAAAAGATAAATAAAACAATACGTGTTCCTAGAAAATACCGAATATACCCCAAAATAGTTTTTTAATATAAGAATAATGAAAATAATTACTACAGGCTTTTTTTTTTTAAAAATTTAAGCGATATACTTATTTGGGATAATTTTCTCCACTAAAAACAACACTTATTTTTAAAGCGAAAAAGTCCATAACATTATTCAATATTAAAATTCATGTAACAACACTCTCTATTTTTCTACTATGTATTACAACAACAACAACCCACAAAAAAAAAAAAAGTATTTTTCATTCACTAGTCAAATACCAATTTTTTCTATTTTTTTTCTTTTCATATTGCAAACACATTCTAGTTACAGGAAAACTTGTGATGTTTAATCAAAATTTCAACGTCAGCCGTGAAATACACAGATAACTTTTTTTTTTTTTTTGATCTTATATGCTGTCTCATATAATAATTATCAGGAGCTTTTAATCGGGAAGTTATTTATATGATACTCACTATTAAAGAAGACATATAATATAATATACTAGGTATTACATATTGGTAAACAAGTTAGAATATTTTTTTTTTATTTCAATTCTCTCTTGTACTGCAACATTTTCACACTTGTCATCTTTCTCTACTATCAACACAATGAAGAAACTACCCTTTATATAGTTATAGGTTTTCTCCGTAGAATGAATTAGAAAGTAATAGAGATAGAGTAGAATAATTAGTACTTGTCTCCGTTTCATTTAATTGTTAGGTATACAAAAATAGTTGTTTTAAAATACTTGCTAGTTTCAAAATTCAAAAGATAAATTGGTCATGTTTTTTCAATTCTACCATTACTACTTAAAGTCATTCTAAAATGTGCAAAGAATCGTTATTGAATGTTTTCAAAAAATTAATAGGATTATATTAGTCAATCTACCATATCTATTATTTTTTTATTAATAAATATATAAATTTTATCATAATAATTAATAAATAATTACATTAGTAATTATATAAGTTACGCTAATTAAACAATGCCTCCTTTCACAATTTTAGTATGAATTTACAGTCGTTAGGAAAATATGATAATATATTTTAATATTAAAATGCGCATATACTAAAAGTACGTAGATGAACAGAAAGGAAGCGTATAGTTGAATCAATAGAGTGTGAACTTCCTTAAGGTCGTCTCTAACATGTGCGAAGCTCGAGCTATGTGACTGCATCTCCAACTTTTATTCACATTATTTTCTATTCATATATAAATAAAAATAAAGAGCCCTAATACCTTTGACCCTCCTCACCCCCGGGGATCCTAAAAAAATCCCTTAATAATTCACAATTAAATATGGGCCGTCCATATGAATTTGCGAATCCCGAGAAGGTTCTGTAGCTGTTTTTCAGCAAAGCTTGCTTGAGAAACAATCAAATGTATCTCCTTTATTTATTTCCTCCGGGATCATTTATTTCATTTAATAGTACAGGAAATTCAGGTTAAAATATTTTGTGACGCCACGCGTTTCTTGCGTAACTGGACTTTAAGCCGTTTGTGTTTTAATTTGAATGCATTCATGAAGTAAAATATTGATTTTCAGAAAATAAAAATATTTTATTTTATTTTAAATCACAAACTTTTAAAATTATTAATTTAAAATTAATTAAGTTTGATTTAATTTTTTCTTTGGTTTTTGTTTTTTTTTAATATAATTTATTAAAAATATATAATAATAATTTTTTATATTTTTAAAAACTAAAAGGTATAAATTACAAAATACATGATCTTTAATAATTTTATATCTATCCATCTAATTTTTGGCAGGTAAATTTACTATTCAGTGGAATCGAGTGGTAGAGATACCTGCGGCTGCAAGTTGGAAAATTAATCCGGTATTATTCACGCATGCATTAAGACCCTTGATTTGCTATGTTAGCTTCTTCTGCTTTTAATAATACTCCCTCCGTTTATTTAAACATAATTGATATTTTAATTTTTAATTTTATTTTAAAATAAATAGTATTTTATATAATTAAAAAGATATTAATAATATTTTAATTTTATTTTATTTAAATGAAGAGAGTTTTACGTAATTAAAAAATATTAAAAAGTTATATTTTTAAAGATATTTATTAGAGGTAAATGGGTAAAAATATATTTTTTTATTTAGAAATAAATAGTTTTTTTAAATTTTTAAAAGATTTGCCTATATTAAAAATATTATTTATTTTGAAATCGAGAAAGTATAACTAGAGCTAGCTGGCAAAATTCCATGCAAATAATTGAATTCTTTTCTGAAGGAATAGGAGACCTAGTCTACTCTAATGCCTTTGCATATTGTACTGTTGCGTAAAATCACATTTGCCACTTCATAAGTAAATAAGGATTACATGAGTATATGTTTGGATTAACGGGTGTTTGAAGCTAAAATAATTTTTGAATATTTTTATAGTATTTAAGTAAAATTAAAATATTTTATTTTAAGTTAGAATAATAAAATCTAAATTTTAAGTTAGAAATTCTATGTTATGATTCAGAAACCATGAGTTATAAACTCATTCTTACATGCTTTATATTGCCTTCAATTTAATTTGCAACAAACTCTTATTGAAATGATAATAATAGGCCAGCGAGCTTGATCGAATTCAATAGCTTAGAGCAATTCATTGCATATATATGGCATTAAAAACATACGGGTAGTAAATTTATACAAAAATGTCGTTCTAAAAATTAAAACTTGAACACATAAAGGTTAAAATTCTGAATCTGCTTATTCAGTATAAAAAACATTTAAGCTTCATGCGCACGCAAGGATGTGGCCTAGTTATCTGATATGTGTTGTTGGCGGGGAGGTGACAAATATCCCGTGATATTAGTCAAGGTTCACGCAAGTTAACAGGACATCAACATCACGGTTATAAAATGATGATAATAATAATAATAAGTTCCATGGTCTCTCTATATATATTCCATAAGCAATTTACTTAAGCTTTATGAGTTGGCGCCGGCAGCGTTATCAGTCATCAACTTTTCTTTCCTCACATTACGTACCTCGGTTGACAGTTTGGAACAAGGATATATTCTACTCTTATATAAAAGCCCATCTCTATCAAAATTAAGAAAGCTCCAACAAGTGACATATACACAAATCTTTTTGGGGATCAAGGAGTAGAGAGTTTCGATCGTATGGCATCGTCAAATGGTGGTGTTCCGCCGGGTTTTCGGTTTCATCCCACAGAGGAGGAGCTTCTACATTACTACTTGAAGAAGAAGCTTTCATTTCACAAGTTTGACATGGAGGTTATCAGAGAGATCTGACTTAGAATAAGATTGAGCCCTGGGAATTGCAAGGTAAGTGTATATATATATATATGAACTTCGTCGCTAATCTGTCGTTGAGGCTAACAGATAATCTGTTGCTAATATATATACACGATTAGCAGCAAATTTCTAATTTTTTTTTTTTTTAGTAGTGTAGTATATATTAATTATGGAGGTAGGCTTACCCAAACACGAGATACTACTTTATCAGAATATTGAGATCCTCTTATACCACTAGCTAGATCCAACACCACTTTTAGTGGGTTCCCATCCGAAGAATTCTTATATATTTGCACAGCCATTACTCAATATAAATATAGAACTCGCGTAAAGTTACTGAGTTCCCAGAACATCCTAAATCCGCCCCTGATGATAGGCTAAGGTCTTTGAGCCTTTTAGAACTGTGGTTTGTTAGAATCTTAGTTAGTTAGGTCATAGTAACATTTTTTTTGGGCTGACTGGAAACGTACTTGAGGTCTTAGTTTTATGTCCCCCTAGATGTAATCGGTATGATTGTGATAATGAATAAAAATTTAAAACTGTTAGAGAGGATATATAATTGTTGGGTTGAACAAATTTTCATGTGCAGAGAGGTGCAATATTGGATCAACGCAGAACGAGTGACCTTTTTCAGCCACAAGGATAGGAAGTACCCGACAGGATCAGAACAAACCGAGCAACAAATGCGGGTTTTGGAAGGCTACCGGGAGGAACAAATGCATAAGAAACGGCTTCAAGAAGATTGGCATGAGGAAAACACTAGTATTTTATCAAGGGCAGAGCTCACATGGCCAAAAGACTGACTGGATCATGCATAGTACAGGCTTGGATACCGACGAGAATCAATGTGTAAGTTGCTGCATGCCCATCTCCATTCATTTCTCCTAAAATGGCCTCTCAAGGGGACACAAAAAAAGCTTCATTTTCTTTTTTAAAAAAATTAAAAATAAAGGTGATTAAAACAAGCATGCATACGTGGGCATGTGGCGTACGTCTGTGAAAGAAAAACCAGCTGGTTGAAGGGTGTGTTCGCTGCGGAGAAAACATATTTTTGAAAAATGATTTTCATTTTTTCATATTGGAATGATTAAATATGAAAAACTTTTTGGCTTGTGATCTAAATAAGTCATATATATCTGTGTCTTTATAAATCATTTTTCGCCAAAGGTAAAAATGAATATTTAATACTAAATATAAAAATATATTATTAACTTTTTGAGACAGTAAGAAGGAAAAAAGTATGTGACGGAACAAAGGGAGTAGTAATAATCTCAGCTGATTTCTTGAAATGGTGCAAAAGGCTAATAAATGAAACATATAGGACAATTTAATTAATTAACGGTAGTTTCAAATGTCAGGAGGATGGCTGGGTGATCTGCAGGGTATTCAAGAAGAAGAACCTGTTCAAAATAGTGGAAATGAAGCCGGTGGCATCGCAGCCTCAAGCCAGCACCAGCAGCACCAGCACCACCAACCTCCTCGCACCGGCAGCTACACACACAAAGATGATCATCCACATCTACTGCACCAATTACCGCAGCACGGGCAACATGACAAACTATTCACAAATCCCAGTTACTAGTGCTACTCTGCCACAATACTAGCTGCACACAATAATAATGAATTAGCACAAAACTTGATGAAGTCATCATCATTTGGGGATATCATCTTGACTTGTTCTCATCATCAGGAGGCGCTCATGACCAGTCGGCGCCTGACTCCGGCTTGGAGGTATGGCTTAGTAATAATGATCATCATCAACATCATCATCATCAGATCAATATGAATAATGATCAGTGGGGATCAATTAGCATTGATCGACTTGTTGATGCTGACGACTCATCCAAAGTTGCACTAGGGATGACCTTTGAATCCAATCATCAAATCAATCAACTTTCTCTGCGTGGAGAGACGGACTTTTGGAGTTATGGAAAATAACCCCCTATATATACACACACAACTATATATTAATTCTTTGTAATAATACTAAATGGATTATTATATATTTACTATGTATAGATAGCTAGACATTGAAAAGACGATGCAGTAGTATCCATAGTACTTATAAGCTTAATTATATTGTTGGTTATATATATATTCGGGGGCAAAAATGTTATCTCCTCTTTATTTTCTGTTAGTTGTGTCTTCCTTCTAGCTAGTTGGATCTCCTTGCCCCTTAACCCAGTTCGATCTGTTCTATATCGTATAAAGAATTTTTTATATTATTAAATTATTCAAAAGATATCTACTATATAGAATTATACATAACTTTATATTCATTTTTATCGAATCGACTAGTTTTGATAGTATTATTGTTTATTTTGGAGACCTTTACGAAAAATCAATGCATATTTATTGTGAAAAGACATTTGCATATTTCTAATGGCCTGTGAATCTGTAGAATTATAAGAGAAAAAATGCAGGCAATAGCTTTGAGACAATGATACAGAGAGATGATCATGATGATGAGTACTCAGGGGATCTTCCATATATCGTCAAAGTCAAAAGAGAGAATCATAAATTCAAGTCAATTTAAGTAAGTTCTAGAGAATAAAAGAGAGCAATATTGAATTCCTATCTTTATAAATAAAAGTAGGATAATAATATCTTAAAGTTTGAGAAGAACAGGGAGAAAAAACGAATAAGGAGAAAGAATAGTTTTGTGTGGAGCTGCTGATATTTGGAGGGTTATTGTGCCCAATTAATTTTTTTATTATCAAATAATGACTTAATTTCAATGGAAAAGGTTTATAATTTTTTCACATTTTTTACAATTAAGTTATATTTGTCATTCGTTATATTTTTTCAGGCAGAATATCTAAAAAAATCCCTTAAACTTGATGCGTTTTCTCTAAATCCCTCTAAACTATCAATAATCTTAGTTACTCCTAAACTTGTCCTTTGATAATTTTTAATCCCTAAGTGCTGATGTAGCAGAGAGTGTAGTGAACATGTAAGGTTGAAAAAATAAAATTAAACTATTAATTATTTATTTTAATGGTGTATTTTTATTTTCGGGCCAATTTAAAAAAATTAGCTGTGAACTCTATTATTCTAGTAAAATAAATTAATTTTTTAAAAATAAATGAAGTATCAATTAGTGTATTTTAAAATAAAATACTAGTAATTTCAATTATGTATTCTCTTTTGGTCTAAATCAATTAAAAACTTGAGTCCGTCGTTTTTATTCACGCAAAAATAATTTAAGCTTGAATAATAGAGTTGCAATGTGGTTTTTTTTTCTTGTTAAGATGCAATAACTATTTATTTTCTTTTATTCCGTCTGAACAGAAAAAAATCCGGTCGAGTTCCTTTATTTTTAGTGAAATAAAAATTTTCTTGCAAATAATAAAACTTCAACTATATAATTTTATTATATTTTGCTTAGATATAATGACTATAGTAGATATTTTTTTTTGGGCAAAATCTGTTAAAAATTAATTATAATTTATTATTTTAGCAAAATAATTTCTTTGTTGCTTAAAATAGAGTTGTAACAATGTTTTTTTACTAATTGAAAAATTAAATCTAAAAAATTAATAAACTAAAAAATTAAAAATATTTTTTAAAAAATGACACATGAATAAAATCTATAGGAGAGTATATCTCGGTCTCTTAGGATGAGATAGTGCGGGTGGTTAAAGACTATCAAATAAATAAGTTTTTTGAGAGGGGGAGTAATTAACGCTACTTATAGTTTAGGGGATTTGGAAGAAAACACATCAAGTTTAGAAGTTTTAGTATTTTGCCTTTTAAGAAAATATATATTTGTATTTTTCATCCTATTTTAGAGTCATATTTGCCCTTATACTCTAAAAAAAGTTATATTTATCCAACTTTAGGACCATATTCTATTTAGCGTCTATATGATACATATTTTTCCAATTAAATCTACTAACATATTTAAACTTTGTTAATTCGACTCACTAAATATTACAACCTAGCTTCACTATTCATCATAGGTGGATACGATTTCACGCTTAAATCTTATCCAAATTAAAAACACAACTTTGATTGCGATAGAATTCATAATTGTTCAATAATTTTATTTATTGCATTGATCTTTTAAATCAAAAAAATTAAAATATTACAAATAAAAATAAATGTTAACAATTAATTGGAAGTAATGGGTGGGACATGATGATTTAACATAATAGTAGTAAGCTGATTTGTCTTGACCCCAAGGGTATCACGTGACACTGCTTCGTCAATTTTTTTACTAGATATAATATATAAATAATAAAATAATAAAAAAGAAGAAGGTAGAAATACTAAAGGACATTCTTTGGAAACAAGTTATACATCGACTTGGAGGTTAATAGCATTGTGTGAAAAACCATGTGTTCAAACTTACCCAGTTTCATATTTTGCTTTGATACAAGTAAAAGTAAAGATAAACTAAACACAAAAATGATTGAAATTAGCAATCCTTGGTACAAGGATCTTCATTTACAAATGCTACTACAAAAATGCCCTTAATGAATAAGGGTCTTATTTAGATGTCTTTCTTTTCCTTGAAATCAAGATCGGCCAAATTACACTCTAGCCAACGTCAGCCATTCTTTTGACCATTTTCTTCTTCCTCCTCCCAAGCTATGACCCACACATGATAGTCTCTCATATGCAATCAAACACCTCATTTTTCATGAAGAGGTCTTGTAGAACTTGAAGCTCCCCGCTTGGCTCCATATGAAAGGTTTCGAAGGAACTTGTATTGAATTATGCTTACACTACTAGGTTTTTTTTTTTCAAGGACTAATGTAGCTAAGAATAAATATGTTGAAAAATATCATAAATGACAAGCCAACTTTTTTAGAGTATAAGGGTAAATATGACCTTTTCGTAATTTCAATTAGTTATAAAATGGTGGCCAATCAACAAGGTAAAGTGGTTATTTGTCAAAATCCTCGGAAATTAATCTTTGGGCCCTTGAGTTTAGTTGTCCTTTGGGTTAACGGCCCATGGAGCATCCTTAATTGACCATAAAGTCAAATCAATTGGTTTCCGAAGAAACCAAAAAAAAACAAGTGCTTTTAAATTGGGGAGTTTACGAAGGTGTTCTCTCAACGCACCAGTAACAAGTCATGGAAGAAAAAACTTTAACAGATACTACGGCTCAGTTTGATGCCTTCCAGACACCCCATGGAATTTAGATTGCGAGAAGGAGAAGACGGAGGGAACGAGGAGATAAAACTAGTGGCAACACTAAAGAGGCTGACAATCAAAACGAAGAAGAGGATGATGATGAAGAGGAGGAAGAGGGGAAGAGGGAAGAAGAAAGAAGATGGCAGTGGAGAGTATAAATTCCAATTTGGAAGAAATGGATCCTTTGGCATTCACCGAGAGGATGCCTCTGGACTCAGCCATACCAACAGTTTAGGCACTCGAGCACCAATGAAGCTCTGGCTGCCAAAAAAGCGGAAAGCTCTAGCCCTTCAACCTCCCAGGTAATTTTTGATAATATGAAGCGAAAGGGAAAAGAAATTCTAAGATTTGCTGTTGCAGTAATGATTGCACTGATGTAGACGGAAAAAATTCGTTTACTATGATCTTCATTTTTTGAATTTTTGACATGAAAATTGATACTTTGCGGAAGTGCATGATGTAAATTTTTTACATCCATGGGAAGCTCTATCCTGTCTTTCCTTTCAGACAGTTCACGTAATCCATGCTCCCCTACTCTCTCTTTTACTCCTACAATTTCAGCTCAAGAATAAATATAGAAAATTAAAATAATCACCTTAATGGTTGCCGGACTTTTTTCTTTTTCAGTTTTTGATACTGAAAAAATTGATAAACAAAATCTCTGAGATTATATCTTAAAACTTAAACTTAAACTTATAACTCTTCTGATATTCTAATTCTCATATTCTAGCACTTGTAACAAATTCTGTGATTCTTGAAACTAGGGGGTGGTGTTGGTGTAATTAATTATCTCCTTGATTGCAGAAGTGCTTACATGCTAAATCTGGATTTTGAACACTTACCCTATCTTCATTTTGTATTAGTTTCTTATACCATGTTTGTGGGTTGGGTGGGTGAGTGAGTGCAGTGAGATCCAACAAAGAAACTTAGGCAAGAAGACCGTAAAGAGGATGGTCCAGGAGCAAGCTATGAAGAAATATTGGAAGCCATGAACTATGGGATGAGGAAAAAATCAAGGAAGGTATGATATCTGCTTGTTGTTTGCTTTATAATCTGTTGGCATTAGCAGTCGGGCAAACTTGACTCCATTACAAAATACTAGATCTAAGCAGACCATGGGCGCCCAAGCCTAACCTTGACATTTCATTTTTTTGCATTCTTTTGTTTTTGGGTTCTGTCTATTATTTTTGTTCTAAATTCTTGACGGAACCATAAAGAGCAGTTATAATAAACCTAAACATCTTCAGCTTCTTAAAGTTTAGAGACCAAAGAATCTTCATCAAAAGTTTAGAAGACCAAATAATCTTCATCAGAAGTTTAGAAGACCAAAGAATCTTCACAGAAGTTTAGAAGACCAAAGAGATAATTAAACGTTAATATTTTGTTTAAACTTCAATTGTATAACTGATTGCATCATCAAGCATATTGTTAAGAGTCACATTTTTTATGAATAGTCATTAGTTGAAAAATTAGAATCACCAAAATATAGTAATTTATTTTACCATCACCAGCTTAGGGTTTCAGATCCTTATACGAGGGTCTTAAAGTCAAGGTCATAATTTCAAGCATAAGATCTGTGTATTATATCTCATTAAAATGAGTTTTTCCTAATATAGTGTTAAATGATAATGGAATTGCAAATTGAATTACATGTCGCATTAATCATTTGGGAAAAAGATTACAAAAGCAAGCTGTTCATTGGGACTTAACTTGGACTTGGAAGATGTTATGGAAGATTAAAAACTGTAACAAAGGTGGCACATTTTGGATGGAGCTGAAATGCGTATTTAACTCTCATAACAGATTACAAAGAATTGGATATGCCATATGCAGTAGATTAAAGAATACTTTGAGTTTTAACAATATGGAACTACATCTTTCTTACCTAAGTTAATCTTTGAGGATAAGCTTGTTGATCTCCAGTAGCTAAGGTTATGTCACACCAAGGGCTTACTTCCAGCTATAAGTTTAGCTAGCGAAAACTCAATGATCTCAACTGGTAGTGGTTGTGGTGCTTACCCAATGAACTTTTTAGCTAAAAGCATTTGCAGTACTTATAAGCAATTCATGGGAGTTATGAATGGTTTAAGGAGTTACTAAATTACTGATTCAAGAAAAGAGATAGACACAATATTTACAAATTAGTTTATGAATTATTGTCAAAGTTTCCCTATCAATGCTCCCTACCTTAACTATTCTTGCACCTTGTGAAACTATCAGTTCTCAATATATTTTGGATGGGCTTTGGTTATATTTTGACCGTTCGGAACAATCTAGATTGTTGTTTTTTTTTATTGCAATTAGTTTATTAGGTAGTCTTTTTGCAACCCGTTTTTTATCCCTCTCTTTTATTCTGGTGCAAGTTGTTTTCGTTTTTGCATATTGTAAATGTTATTGCAGCCTTGGTAATCTTCTGCTGACATGTTATGTTGTACTATATGTAGCTCAAGAAGAGAGGTCGGCGAGAGGGATCAAAAAGTAAGATTAGTTCAAATTGAAAAAAAACTTGGTGGATACCACTCTTCACTATGCACATGGCCGTTACGAAGAGGTGTGCAGCTAGCATCATCCATCCTTGTTTTATAGTCTGATCTTGCTTGATCTGCATCTATAATTCTCTGCTTTGCATGTAGATTGATATCAATATGGCCTGAAAAACACAATTTTATCAAGATTGCACTTTAATTTCACTACACAGTAAAATATATGAATTGGCACATGCAGTTGCTATTTTCTCTTTTGTTGTTATCGGCAATGTCTTGTTCTAAAAAAAATGTTCCTATTTTTTCTTCTGAACATTTGTTCCTACTTGTTTTTGATTGGTATTTTCTGTCATTTATATACAAAATTTGTGCATACCTGTTAAAGGTCTTTTCCCCGTTCTTGATGGATTTGCTTTAGGAAGGGCTCTATATCAGCTATTAGTCCTTCCATTTCTTATTTATCTCATTGTTAGTGTTCTCTGTTTAAGGCCAAACGTGTGTTGCGTGAAGTCATTCGTCTTTACAGCCAAACCTTCCTGATCCATACCATACATGTGCAGTTTACAATGCTATGGGTGATAAGAAGGCTATGAATTTCTACATGCTTGCAGCATCTGTCACCAAAGGATGCATCGCTGTGGAAGCTCCTGGTATTCGCTTGGTCCATGTAATTCCTTGGACTTCTTGTATCATTGTTTTTTTTTTTCTGTTGTATATATATATGTCAAGAAAATCACAGTTGAGTTGTTTACTCACATATGGTGTAAAAGTATGTCATTCTTATTCCTTTCTTATTTAGAGTGTAGTGTTGTTTATCATTCCTATGTGGGTAGGTTCCTGCATATATTTAGAGATCCATTTGTTAGGGGAAAAAGTTATCCCCTTGTGATCAAATCTTTGTCCCTTTCTCATTCAGTGATATCCCAAAATGCTGATCGCTTTCTGAAATAGGCTTTCTCTGTCCTTCGTTTCAACTTTGGCAGTTACCTGTTATTCCCTAATGGAAGGGCATCCTTTGAAAACTCACAGAAAAATTCCATTATCATCTACCGTTTTCTTTTAACCTTCTGAAAAAGTGAAGGAGACAGGTATGCTGAGACAGACGGTTTTTAACGGTTCTTTGTGTCACTTTTGTTCTTTTAAAGATATTGAGAGAGATGAACCAAAAGGATACAAATATATTTACCCCCTTATGTGCTGCTAGTGATAGTTTGGTTCTAAAGGAGCTCAAACTGATATATTTGGCAGAATTGAAAAAAAAAGAATTTCTGCTTTTGGAATTAAGAAAGCATCAGGTTTGTGCATGTTGTGATACTGATGCACAAAGTTCAGTTATTCTACATTTTGAGTGATAGCCTGCTAAGAGGATTTCTTTTGTATCACATCTCTTGGTCATTTTGTTTAGGAATGCGTTATGTGGCTATCGGCATTTGACCTGCTTCCTTTTACACCCTTGATGAAATAGCAGTATGCCAATGTTCACTTGTTTTTATTGTAATTTTAGGTTTGTTTTTAAAATTGTTGTATAAGCTTGCTCCTAGTTCTATTTATTTGGCAATACTTGGTGCTGTGATTATTATCAGTTTAAAGTAACTTGTAACTGTACAGAGAGCAGGGAGATAGGAAACAGACCGGTATTGCCAAGCAGCCAACAGCAGACCCGAAGGCGTTAGTCTCAGGTATCCTGAGCTTCAATATATATTGAACTTGGGATTATCAAAAAGCTGCAGAGTCATACGAGCAGGTGCTGATCTCACTGTGATTGAAGTGCTTTAAGACAGCTGTTCAGGTGTCTGTATCTATCCTTCCTTCAGTATCTGTTAAACTTTCTTGTCTCATTGATTTGCATAAAGTTGTTGTTGAAGAAATTCCTTCCATGAATAAAAAGAGGATGGGTGGTCTCTTTACATGTGGTCTTGGGTAATCCTCCCTTCTTGAGCTAGCTTTTGGATTTGAGTCAGGCCCGGACTCCATTTCTTTGCGGTAGTATCACATGAAGCCCATCCCAAAATATTGCTTTGTGTTGGGCTCCTGGTCTTATATTATCCACACTCCAGGATGTCCATAGCGAAGTGTTGGAGTCCAAATCATTTGTGGGATGGATACTGGACTCCTTATGGTTTTGGACAATCCCTCACCTCATGAGCTAGCTTTTGGGGTTGAGTTAGGCCCAAGGTCCATTTTTAACATGGTGTCGGAAGCGGGACCATCCAGGTTCTTGTTTTCCCATGTTGGGTCCACCCATATTAAATTGCCCATGCTCCAAATGTCTAGCTCTGAGCGTGAAATGAGGTGGTCACTAGATGTAAAAGGGATGGGTGGTCTCCCTCCTTATATGGTTTTAGGCAATCTTCCTTCTTGAGCGAGCTTTCAAGTTGAGTTAGGCCCAAGATCCATCTCTTTACAGTTGTTTAGGCCTAAGCACTAAATGGTTACACATGTTGAATGCCTCGTCTTTTGCTGTTCTTCATCCATTTCACTTTCTATTTTCCTCCTTAATGTTCATGGGATATCCTTTATCTTTTATATTATTGAAGACAACATGCTTTACTATCATTGAGGTGAGTCTAATTAAATGTTCAAGTAAGCAAATGTTCGACCGATTGACTTGCATTTGGGGGCCCATGCATACTTTCTTAGTCGAGCTTGTCGAACGGGCTTGCCTGGTCGTTTATCTCTCCTGTGTGATTTGCAGCTATGTTGCTCGGCTCTTCAAAAATGTCAGTTGGTGTGTCTGATTTTCCAAAAGTAGTGTATTTTTGGAGAATCCGACGGAGTGCGACATCAAGTGATTTTCCAAAGTAGTGTATTTTTGGAGAATCGGACACGGAGTGGAGCATCAAAAGTGAAGGAGTCCGCACAACTTAAGTTTGCGGGCTATTACCCTCACAAGCGGGTTGCCTTGTGCGCACACCCAAAAAGGTAGTGGCTGTGAGTTTCTCTTGTCAACAAAAGAAGCTATCCATAGTAAATTTGTTTTGACTACATATGCTTAGACTACATGAAGCGTGTAAATGTATTACTTATTCCTGAAAATTGCACAATGGAAGTAGAGATTCTTTTACATAAGTTGAGTTAGACGACACAAACATGTGGACATCACATTTCTAGAAAATGCAGGACATTGCAAAGAGTGACATGGAAAATATTTAGTATTACTAGACATTTTAAGATCAATAATAATGATGAAGAAATTGAATAGTGATAAGATGATAGTATTAATAATAACGAGGTATGACCATTCTAATCAAACTTTGGATTGCAAGGTGAAAGAAAGAAAAGGTACCATCACGTCACCAAGGTCATTTCAGAGTTCATTGAAGACACACCAAGGAAAAGAGTATATCTGGTGGATAGGTTAATCAATCAATCAACTATTTCTTTATTCCAAATAGTTTGGATCAACATGAGAAGGTCCTCTATAATTCCATTTTTGCTGTATTCAGGCTTAGTACATCCCAATATTGTTAATAAGTTATCTTTTTAGGCAAATTAGAAGTTCTTTAAAACTAAAGCCTTGGTGGGTAGAGTTACCCCTTACTTGTCTTTGGTGAGAGGTAGCGAGGTACCTATGTAATTAGTCAGTGTAGGTAAAATTTGCTTTGAACAACACATATCAAAATTCTTTTATCTTTGTAACATAAAGATTTATTAAGTATGATATAAGTGGTATAACAAAAGTGGGCACGTTAGAACACGGTTATTCACCAAATGCGCGTCATACTGCCCTTTGTCTCTGAAAACTCATGGGTGCTCCAAAACACTTGGCAAAAACAAGAGCTCGATCTTAATTTGTACTAAAGTATTCTCTACCCGTTAGACGCTCTCCGCCTTTTTTATGTAAACAAACCTACATTAAAACCACACGAGCTACGTGTCGTGCTCGTCTCAGTCTTTCCCTCCATCTGAGCCCATCTAAATATCACAGTCCTTGGTAAGGCCGAAGAGGTTCAATATTATCAACCATAATTGGCTCGCCAGGCAACCCAATGTAACAATAGGTGATTTACATCCTTTTTCCAAATTTTACTCATGCAGTATCCAAGTGATGCATGCTATTTTTTTCTTCGAAGTTATCTATCGTGAGGATTAAGCACATGCAGCACAGTGATGCATGTTGTTTATGAGTTGCCTGCAGTGAGGTTTGAACTCTAGTTGCCAACAACGTGAAAATGTATGCAACTAACTAGCGTTCTAGGAACCCAGATGGTGAGATTTGGAATGCCATTTCTTCTCTCCGTGAGCCTCTACGACTTCATCGGCAAAAGCTCGGTTGCCTGTGCTCTCCATTAATCGTATATCTTTCTCTTTTGGATTAACAATTTTGTATGTATAGTAGCTCTAGGATTCTTTCA
This sequence comes from Datura stramonium, assembly GCA_018107945.1. Classification (NCBI taxonomy): domain Eukaryota; kingdom Viridiplantae; phylum Streptophyta; class Magnoliopsida; order Solanales; family Solanaceae; genus Datura; species Datura stramonium. Next base: position 133,796 of record JACEIK010002356.1, read on the forward strand.
AATTACTTCTTGAAACTAGATCCCAAATGATTTCGTTGGTGTTCCTAATACATTGAACCTGATTTAAGTGCGTAAATTAGTTTCAACTGGTTTGTATCACCTGTATCCATCTTTTGGTCCCACTGTGTTATGTTCTTATCCACATTAACCCCAGGAGGTTGTAGATTTTAGAGACAACCTAAACCTTCTTGTTTATGTGTTATGTTCTTATCCACATTAACCCCAGGAGATTGTAGATTTTAGAGACAACCTAAACCTTCTTGTTTAGGTTTATCTTGTTTCTTTTTAGCATATTCAATCATCATAGTATTGTACCTACAGAATAATGCATCCTAGGGTCTGTGTACCATATGTGACCTAAGTCATCTCATGCAGTGTCTTATTAGTTCAGTGTTTGTGTTGATTATACTTCCTGTTTGATGTAATTACTAAGGCAGAAGAGAAGGATCTCTTGGTGAGTGAAGCGCTCGCCTCCTTTAGAAGCATTTTAGGGTTATCTTATAGATGCACCCAATAAGTCACTTAAACATATTCATTGATGTGCATTGCTCCCTCCCTTTTTTATATGATGGATATTAAAGATGCATGGGGACTTCTTTCCAAGTTCTTCAGTCTCTGGAACTCAACAACAATCTCATCACCTATTCTTCGACTATGCAAATGTTGGAAGAGAGTAAGTGTAAATCTGTTTGGTTCTGGAGCTTTACCACTTGTACAACTCTCCACCGTCTCCCTTACCTCATCTTCCTTCAATCGCCTTTACCAACCACTTCCTCTTCTCCTCTCCTATTTAGTTGAACCCTAACATTTCCCAGCTTTGATCTCCTACTCACCTCCTATTTTTACAAGCATTCATCGGATCCACTACTGCCTGTCTACGGTTCTACCACCTCCTCCTCGTGGAATAACAAGCCATTCACTTCCATAAACTCTATGGAATTTCTCCTCCTTTCGTTACTGCTATCCTATGAAAGAAATTTGCATTTGTGTTTCCACTTCCTCCAACCACATTCCCTTGAATTTTTACTCCAACTAGTTTCTTGAGGTATCGCCAACAGAGCTATCTTTCTCCCTTTCCTCCAACCAACTTACCGTTTTCACCCTCTCCACACACAACTTATTCATAAGTTCTCTCGTCTTTTTCTCAAAGTCCATCGGATTGTACTTTGCAACCAGCCTGGTAGCTCGAATAAGAACTTGTATTTTAATGCATGAGAAAGTTCTTGGAGCATCTGTGTGTGATTACTGATTCTAGAGACAATGAAGCTAATGCAGGAAATCAGTGTTTCTTCTGGTGGCAGATCTTTTCTGATCAATGTTTGATGGTTCAGCATCAGGATTTTCTCTTTCTATGCCATGAATTGGTAACTTGATGTTGTTTCTTTGAGTTTTCTTGGATATGAATCAAATTGCTTCAATATCCTCTGATTATTGTTTCTACCAGGTTTACCCATGTAGTTGGAAAAGTTAGTGTCACACACATTTCTAATCTTTGAAAAGCAAATTGTGTACTGTCAAGGAATTTCATAACATCGTGCACAAGGGATTAAATGAATTGCTAGCACGCCTATGATTCTGTCAAGTGAATTTAGATCTGACAAATTGATGAGAACATGCCGAAGAGAATCATTATGAAAAAGACTGTTGCTTTTAGTCAAATTAACTACAGGATTTTCTCTTTTTGTCTATATATGATTAGTGCTGTATTAAGTAGTAAACATTCCTCTGTTAAGCATGAAATTGACTTGTTGTCTACTTCTCCAGTTTTACAGAAAATGTGGCAAACATGAGTGCTCTGTTGGAATCCTGGAAGACTACCTGAAAAATCATCAACTGAAGCTGAATTTAAGTGTGATACATCTGTTAGCTGAAGTACACATGGAAGACAATGCACATTTAAAAGCGCTTGATCTAATTGAGTGTGCAACGAGATATTTTACTGGGAAACAGATGCCTCTTAATTTAAGTCAAAGCTGGAATATGTCATTTACATCTTGGCCATATAGATGAGGCAGAGGTTTGTTGGATCTTTATCTTGAAGTTTGATGTTACTTATAGAATTGCCATCACTCGCAAGTAACTCTGCCATGTTGTGTTCTTTATGCAATGAAAAGGCTGATCAAGTGCAGTAATTGATCCAACAATAAGTGAAACACAATATTCTGATGAGTATAACAGTGGAATGTGAATTATTTTTCTCTTTTTTACGTGCTACTGGAATCATGGCAACTGGACTAGGTTTCCAGAGTTATTCTATTTTCCTCTTATTATTAACTGCTGTCCATGGGTCATGTGGGTGTTGCTGTTCAAGGGAAAATATCTGTCTGAGATTCCATTTGAAAGCACCTGCATATTTCTGTAACATATAGTGGAAAAAGCTAAAATGTGCTCGAGATTTGTTTAACTAGAACTTTGTACCATCAGAAGTGAAAGCTACTTTCAAGTTATTTGGGACCATAACTAGATGTAATGGTGCTAGATAGGATTCTAGGTAAAGTTAAAGCTAATCTATAGGGGAGAACATGCAGAATAGGATCCGTATGGGACTTATAACTTCATGCTAATGAGCTAATGAGACTCTAAAGTGGCCCAAGTAGTAGGGTAGTTTCCCGAGGTGAAGATTGAGGAACAGGAGGACTCTAAAAAAATGAGGTCTCAGAAGTACTTGTACATCTCAAATTTGGCTAAATATTTCTTAACCATGACTTCACACCATAGCTGGAACCCTGAATGTCACAGGTTGTAGACTTCTTTATTAAGCCCCAGACCTTCATCTAACCCTGAAGTGATATCCAATCTGCCTCGTCTAAATGCCCTATTCTACAACAACACCTGCAGTGTATCCCCACAAAGTGGGGTTTAGGGAGGATGGTGTGTACACTATTCTATTTGTCTCTAAAAAAATTCTATACTATTTCTGTATGAATTTGAACTGAAGTTATATGCTATTCTTACTTTGTCAAACAGCGGTGCAGATTGTTTCAGTGCTATACAATGTGAAAATGCATCTCAACATCCTGACATAGTCACCGAGGTCGCAGACTCCTTTATGACCCTTGAATACTATGAATCAGCTTTGAAGCTGACTATATGATGCTTGAAGGAGATGACAACAAGAATAAAGTAAAGAAATAACACTCCCCCTTTTACTGCATATGTGTACATTGCAATATTTTATCCTTTCACTTGGAAGCACGTGTTTATGCGCTCTTTCTGTACTATCAAGCAGACTGACCATGCTCAATTGATCTTTTATTGAGAGCAGCTCTTGTAGAACTATCAACTAGTAAAGCATATCCATCTTTTTGAAACTCCACATTATCTTTTGGTGGTTAATCCTTTTCAGGGCTATTTACACTTGAGAGTGCCAGTGTAATGTATTTTTGAGGAAAGAGTAAAGCAATTAGTACTTCTATAAAAGGTATCCACATAGCATATGATATGTATATGTACATATATGATAGAATGTGTGTGTGTATCGATACATAGACCTCATTAAACACTTATAGTTCTGGTGTGACATAACCTCTCCTCATCTATGTACCTCCTGCAGAATGGGTTTATTTTGTGTTAGTGACTTGCTTAGTCTGTTGATGCTTCAAATCTCGCGAGAAATGTCTTTACTTGATTGATTTTCTTTTCAGCTGTAAATGAACTTGAGGATAGTGTTGATGCTCAAGTGCTTTATCATCGATCCTCCTTGAAGAAGGCAAGATGATGAAGCAGTTTCTGTGCTTTCCCCTCCCAAAGAATCAGGTATAAATCATTTACTTGGGATACTTTTGGCATTTATTGATCGTTTATGAAAACTTCTTTTAAGAGCTCTGTGGTTCATTTCCAGAATATCTTCGGTTGACTCAAGTTCACCGTAAACCAAAATCTTGGTGGCTTAATAGCAAGATAAAGCTGAAGCTTTGCCAAATTTATAGAGCTAAAGGGTCACTAGAGGCTTGTGTGGATGTTATTTTTCCTTTGATTCGTGAGACATTGTTTCTTAAGTCTGTCCAACCAAGGTAGCTTACTCTTTTCATTTATGATCCCGAAGTTGCTAGTGCTAGGGATGGTTTCTTTAAAAAAAATGATATTTCTATTAGTGAGTTGGGGGGAAGGCATTGACATGAAAGTTTCTTCATGCAGCTTAGGAAAAAATCTTCCTATAACTGAGAAGTATAGAAGGAAAAGAAGAGAATTTGAGAACTAATATCTTGATTATTTAGCTAATGGGATTAAATAGTGTCACAGAATGTAAATAAGGGAAAGAAACTAATAAGAATATTATATAATCTCCTAATTGCTGTATTACACGGATTTGAGGATATTCTCATATCTACACTATCTAATTATATCATATTTCTCAAGCAGGGTGTATAAGTCATATGCTTCAACGTGCCACAAATGTAGTCAATTTTGGATCCTTGAAGTGATTTTGTGAAATATCTGCCAGTTGATCTTTTGAGTTGACAAAACTGGCTTGATATACCCAGACTCAATCTTCTCGACTGAAGTTTGTCCACGCCCAAAACTGGGGGGAGGCGCGACTGGCTCCAGGATACCTAACTGACCGAGGGCCGGCTATACCTCGTCTATAACTGTAACACTTAGACTGTCCAGGCCACCTGTCACAATCAACTAGAGCAAACAACTGGACCCATAAGGTCTCAACTTCAACAGACAAGTAAGCTGAAATGCCGACAAGGCCACAAACTGAATAATATTGAAAACTGTTAATTTGAGCAGCCATGATAGATGCATCATAGGAATTTACCTTGTGGTGCAGATGTGATGTGCAGTGATCTGGAAAATACTTCTTCGAAGGTAGGAACAGATGGACTAGAAAGGATTTGGTCACGAACTGAGGTGAAATCTGCTCACAACCCAATGCTAGGATGTAAGCCATTAGGAAGTCTAGAAGAAGAGCAAAAAAGTGGCTCCATCAAGCTGCCTTTGTCTAGAACAATGTAGCCGTCTTCTTTGCCAGCCATCACATGCATTTGTCTCCCTAGAACTTAATCCTAATTTTGGCCCACTTCTTCTGTTTCAAGGGATCTATCAAAACAACCTCTTTTACTCCTACCTTAGGGGTAAGGTCTGCATACATGCTACCTTCCCCAACGCCATAATGGAATTACATAAGGTATGTTGTTTCATCTACTGGTGCTCGAGAGCCATTGATAAAAAAGGGTAGCCCGGTACACTAAGCTCCTGATAGCCATTGATGATGAAGATAACACCTTTGTTGTATTTTAATTATGCAACAAGTTTTAGTAGTTAACCTAACAGCTCTATTGTTGTGATGGATAAAAGAATCTGATATTAGCTAAATTCAAACACAAGCAACTTCAAGTGGACTTAAGGGCTCAGGCTCTACTAGCAAGTAAGCGTTCATGCCAACTCAAGGTATATTAAAAAATGATTTCGCTTTATCTGTCTTTGTTGGGGGTGTGAGAGATACTCATGTCTGAAAATTGGATCCAATGGAGATGTTGAGCAAGCCCATGCCCCAGGCATAAAGGAAAAAGAAGTGCTGCATCAGTCAACCACCAGTCCTTGGCCTTGGATTCCTGGACTTTGTGTGTTGATGAAGATAAGATTCAAAGCAACAGGGATCCATCCATGATGAGTTGTTCTACATGGCTTGTTGTGAGCGATTCTTGCCTCACCCAATCAAAACTCTAGAGAAGAGATCTTCATTTATACGTAGATTCTCTCTATGAGAACAGCAGGAGGTTCAAATAGTCACCTTTCAAATCTGGAGGTTTTACTAAACATCCTGGCAATTAGTTAGTTAATGCCTAACTTAACAGTAGAATTTCTAAAATGTTAGATGAAGGAGTCTCAGAATGCAAGCAAAATTTGGAATGCTGTTTTTTTTCAGAATGGTAACAATATTATATGTGTGTAGCACAAAGGCTGTGCTAAAATCTTCATAATACATTTTAAAACAACATGAACTGCTTTTTGTCAGCAATCCTCGAGCAAAATTCCAGCAAGCAAGCAACTCCACTGTGGTCCTAGGCATGGTCTAAGAAAAGTTGCCAGAGGACTCCGGCAACCACATTGTGTATAAGTAGGTGACTGCTACGTTCAGTCTCTTCCCACACAGATAGCACCTTGAACACAATTGCATTCCCGTTCTTTTAAATTATCCTTGTGTGAACTTCTCTTGCCTATCCATATAGAACAAACTACCCAGGTGGTTTTCTCACTTGCCATACTGCTTCCCGACTCTAGCTGAACTTGCTCTCAGGCATGGTTCAAGCAGAATATATGTGAGTTTACTGTAAATTGGCCCTTCCAATGTCTTCTCAATTTAAGTCTTTCCTCATCTTTTGTGACTAGTCAAGGACTTCCCATAATTCAATGATCCTAAGTAGGTCCCCGTCATTAAGTTGTCTCCTAAAGATTGAGATGCCACCATACTGGTCCCAAATGTCTCCACTGTTGCTTCAGGATTCAGACTCAAATCCTTCATATCACTGAACAGGTCTTTCAAGGGTCATGTCCCTAACCAATTGTCATCCAGAAGGATGTCTTCCTAGCATTCCCCACCAAGCTCTCTATAATTCTTAAAGGCAAAAAAGACAAGATACATAGCTTTAAATATAGGGTTACATTTTTTCTAGATTACTGGTGTAACCTGACTCTAGCATAGGATGAAATGTCATCATTGACATAGTAAGGGACTTGCATGAATTATAAGTATGTTTGCTGCACTCTCTTAGTGCTCCTCAATGTCAATAAAGATTGACCTTTATTGCGAAAGATTAAATTCGAAGAGAAGTAGATAAAGGACCCAAATTTTACATATCAATGGTTCTCTCTTCCTAGTTAATAGGAGCCTATGTTGTTTAAAGTATTACATTTTCGTTTGCGGATGACAGCCAAGTGTTTTATGATATAGAGTTATCTTAGTTGACTTAGAGTTAACATGAAAGAAGTGTGAGATCAACCTTGTAAAGTGGGCAACATTGGAGAATTATCATTGTTTCTCAATTTGCAGAAATTTTTGGGTACGGCAGCCTATCTAGTATTGTCATTAACAGAAGGACCATACAGTTTGGAACCTTGTAATTGGATAATTGATAGGAGGCTAACAGAGTGAAAGAAGAGGTGCATGAGGTAAGGAAGTTCTATAAATAGCACATTGTCAAGTATCCTAACATATTACATGTCAATAATGCACATCCTAGTTAGTGTGACTGAAAAGTTGGAGAGGTTTAAAAGGAATTTCTTGTGAGACACAAACAATGTGAGTAAAAGTGTCATTTTATCAACTGAAATGTGTCTACTTCCCAAACCTCCATAGCCACTTCCCTAGCAAAGTTTTGTTGAAGACCTTGAGATCTTTCACTTCAGTCCTCCCATTCCTTTGGCTGATCGACCACTTTCGAATTCACCAAATGTTGCTTGTTCCTTCCTTTGTATTCCATAAAAGTTTTCCTGAAGTCTTTGCAAGCTGTCACTTTACAAAGGTTAAGAGTGCTAAGTGACATGAAATGTTGTTGAAGACCTTGAGATCTTTCACTCCAGTGCTCCCATTCCTTTGGCTGATGTGACAACTCTCGAACTCACCAAATGTTGCTTGTTTGTTCCTTCCTTTGTATTTGTCATAAAAGTTCTGAAGTCTTTGCAACTTGTGTCACTTTATAAGGTCAAAGAGTGCAAAGTGACATGAAATGTTAGATAAGGCATTCCAAGTATTAAGGCATTTCTCCTTGAAGTAAATTGATGCATGCAAGGTCAAAGTAATCTTGGACATGGGTATCCCAGTTGCATAATCACATTGCTTTGTGGAGATGTCCATGATGAAATACCCAAATAAATCAAACACAAGCCATAACCATACTAGAAAATTATGTGTGTTTGCTTTTAAGTCAAGTTATTTAATCATCTAGAATAAATGTCCAATTGTTAGCATCATCCAACTCTCAGAGATTACACTTGTATTTTATCTTGTCTCATTGTTGTTAAATGCGCGCTTTAAGTCCTGAAACTCAGTAGAAGTCCATTTGTATGGCTTCGTCGCGCTTTAGTGTAGGCGTCAAGGAGCTAAGGAATGTCCACCTTCACCAATGGGTTTCGTCTTTAAGGGCATATAAAGAGCTTAATCATAGTTTTTCCGTTCTTTCTTCAAATAATTATTGTTTGTGTTTCTAGTTACATTTTTTCACATTAGATTTCTATTTTTATTTCATTGGCGTTTTATTCACTAAAGCCCACACTTTAATTGCACTGCGCTTAAAGCTCAACAATTTGTTTTTTGGCGCTTTTTTTGCACTTTTCACTTTGACTACTCTGCTTGTTTTCTTTTAATTGGTGGATATTTTTAGGTTAAAGTGCGGAAAGGCTATTCTAAAGTATTCTAAATCAAAAGAATCAAGGTTATGGACGATCACAGAACAGATGCCGTCTTTCATGGCTTTAGGCCTGTAGCTTTGGCATCTGATCTGTGAGTTTTACTTTTACTATGTTGTGCTTTTGCTTTCCAGCTCCTTGGCTGAAGATTCGATGGGCAAAAGTAGTCAACCAAGCAGTTTTAGGGGTCAAGCTTACATAGCTAAGTCTTGTTCATGAAATGTGTTGGGAAAAAAAGTGATGTTTGTGGACAATTTGTCTCTTTTACACTTATATCATTTCCTTACATATCAATTTGGTTGTGTTTTTAGATACTTTTACTAATTTAACTTGGCGTTAAATTTATAAAGGAAAGGTATATCCTTAGAAATGGTTGGCACACATGGAGGTCGTACCATCCATTTCTTTTCAAGCTGTGAAAGTTCTTGAGAATAGTCTAGTTTGTGGTGAAATGCCTGTTCTACGTCCATACAGAGTTGCCTCTTAGTGATATCCTGGTTCCATAGGTAAATCATTTAAAAAGAGGAAGAGAAGTGCTTATCAAAAAATTGAAAAAGAAAAAAAAAAGAAGTGGAGGAATCTGGATTAACTTATTACTTGATCAAAAGATCTGTAATAACTTGCTATAGTTTGTGGCAAGGAAAAATCATCAAAGAGCTGTTGAGCCTATGATGGTGTCACGGCCCGAGTACACCGGATCATAGACACGGGACAAGGAGTTAGAGAGAGCCCAAGTCAACCCATGAAGTGAGCATAACACTAATTCATTCATAAAGGCGGAAGACTTAACATCAATCATAGCTAGCTGAAAATGTATCATAGATTGTAAGGAGCAGCGAAATACATCCATCAATGACAAAATACTACTTTGAAAGCCTCTAATCAGAAAAGACGGATTGAAGGGACAAGACCTAACTAACCCAAACAATGCGGAGACATAAGACATGCAAAAACAAGTACGGGTGAAGCCCTCGAATCATGAGGACTCTGAAGAATGAACGAAGGCGGCGCAAGCTAAGGCCAGTGCTCAACCCGCGAACCGGATCACGAAAATATATGGGTGGAATTACTCGGAAGTCTGATGTAAAGACGTAAAGCAATACTTAAAACATAGAAGTTATAGGGTGGGGACATCATTGATCATAAAACTGAAATCATAAGTATAATATAAGGCTCAATATTCAATAAAATTCCATAAACCATCAAGTCATAACATGCGGATAAAAGCATTTCATAAATCGTAACTTGAGCTTAAAATAACATGGAGTCATGCATATTTCAAAATCATGAGGAACAATGGAGATTTCTATAACCGACATACTTCACGCAGAGCACATAGTCCCGACTTGTAAACCTAGTGGGGAGGTTGTTCATACCTTGCCAAGGGTATGAACCATGAAAGCGTGATATCACTCATGAAGGCCCCATAGGGCATAGGGGACCAGTCGCGGAGGTCCCAAACATAATCCTAGGTGTACGTAGTTTTGAGATTCGGGACGTAACCTGGGCCCGAACCTACTCGGTGCTAAGTACTACTCCCAAAAACATGCAACGTGCTCATAAGCATTCATAACATGACATGCATGGTAGTGGAAACATGGAAATCATAACATACATGAGAGCTTGTATAATAGCCATGGAATTGAGGCCGTGGTCGGCCAAAATCGTAGTTATAATTCATAGCGACATACGGGCATTGCCCATAATTTCAAACATACTTGACATGCTTAAATTCATAAGAAAACTATCATGATAGCATGAGAAATCGAAACTTGAATACATGCTTAAAATTTAAGAAATTCGTTCATGCTTTCGGAATCATCTTGACCATGAAATTCACTAAAAATTTCCCCATAATTGAGCATCCATACTTTTAGAGATTTAAATCATGAGATACAAACATATATACAAGTAAAATCGGTCAAACACTTCAAACCCGCAAATTAAACATAATATCACAAGTTCATGTAAGCTTTTGAGGAATCATGCAAACGGGTTAAGACCCACAAAATTTAACCAAATTAAACATAGAAATGGGAAATAGGCATGGTGGGGACTAAGCTACCCATTCAAACCCCCACATACACGGAATTTCGAGTCTCCCAACTATGAAAACCTCTTCCTTGAAAACCCTAGGTAGATTCTTGAAGAATTTTGGAGAAGACACTTGAATTCCCTTTCCTCCTTCCTCTCAAATCTTATGTGAATAGAAATGAAGCTTTTAGGAATGATTCCCCTTTAAAAGACCTAGTCCCGACCTCAAAACGATGTAGTTTAGGTCTTAGGAGTGTAGGAAATTATGAGAAAGCCCTTACTGTCAGGTGACCCTAACGGGCGACCTGGCGATTCGTTGCCAAGAGCGACGGGTCGTCTGGTCTTTTCGTCAAGTCCACTGGAAATTTTCCTTTGGCTCTTCACGGAGGACATGACGACTCGTCCCCCGGTGATACGACTCGTTACACCCTTTCGTCAAGTACACTGCCTCGTTGTTCAGGAAGATTCAATTGGCTTGGTAACGGCCCTCCTAACGGGTTGTTAGGACTGACGACGACTCGTTAGGTACCATCCGTTAAGTACACTGGATAGGCCTTACAATCTTACTCTAGGACCACCCCACGACTGACATGACGACTCGTGGTGTCTGACCACGAGTCGTTACATCGCCCGTGGGGACCTTGAGTCCCTCATCATCCCAGGCCTTCCCCACAAGTCACTTGACGACTTGTTTGGCCTCCTCACGAGTCGTTAAGTGACCCGTTCTGCAACTGCTGCAACATTTTTCAGTTTTTCTCCTGATTCACTTCCGGACCTGATCCTTGGGTTCTCGGGGTATAACAGATGGTGAGCATTTCACAACGGACCGGCCTTAAGAAAGTGATGGATAAAATTTCTCCAATGGAGCTAAGATATGTTGGTTAAAGCAAGATCAGTTCAACCTTATCCATGCTTAGGAACTTAGATGTTTCTTGTCAAGAGAGATATTATTATCTCTCCTTTTCTAGTGCTTCTTGTTGAACTGTCTCCTGTTTCTGAATTATTATTAACAGAGCGTCACGCCCCACTTTCTATATCATGCCAAATGATTCTGTGGCTGCTACCCCCAAGTCAAAAGCAAATTCTTTTACTTGAGATGACAGATATAATTATGTTGGCTGTATTTTCATACGGAGATCCTGCTAGTATGCTGATGGTATGAGTGTGAAATGGGTGGGTTTGGGTCAAGAGACATTAATGACTCAACCTGTTTGAGAGTCAATATGGTTGGGTCAAATATGTTTTGAATCAACCCACCACCCTGCCCAACTTTATTTTTGATAAAGGTTACATTGTATTCATCAGTAACAAATTGGTACTGGCAATCAAAAACCAAAACATGTACAAATACAGGGAGCCTTGTTTAATCAAAAAAATCTACCATCGACTCTGCATCATCTATATAGTTCTCTTTATACCAGAATTGAAAAGACAAAGCAATTCAGCTTAACTCTTTGGATAGGACTACTTTTTGCCTCAAAATACCTATGATTTCTTTCTGTTCACACAGTCCACCAAATACATGCTGGGCCATTTTCCACCATTGCTTCTGCCTTTTCCTTGTTTGATATCATTCCAGCACCATAGCTGGTCCTTGGTATCCTTTGGCATCACCCACTGAATTCCTGCCAAGGAAAGGAATAATTGCCATAGCATATCTGTTATCTTGCAATGCAGGAAGAGATGGATATTACTTTGTTTGATCTCTTGAAACAAGTAACATCTGGAACTCAACTGAATCCTCCTCCTCTGCTGAACTTCATGGGTCAGGCCTGTTTTCCTGGCAACTAACCAGGAGAAACATGCGATTTGAAGGGAGCTTTTGACTTCCATATAAGCTTCCATGGCCACACAGAAGGATGAGAGCCCTTAGACCTAAGTTGCTCGGACGCGGGTGCGGATCTAGAGGTTGGATCCATGATTTAGATTTTAAGATTCGGGGGTACGGATACGATTGCGAGGATTCGGCTAATAATAATTTAAATATCTAAAAATAGAGTTTATGTCTAAAATATGTGAAAAACTTACAAGGAGAAAATATTGATCAAGAGGAGAATCCGAAAAGGAGATAAAAGGAAAAGGACTAACTTAGAAATTTCTATATACAAAGTATTCCATTTTCTTTAGTTCCACCTTAGCTTTTATTTTGATTACAGAAATCATTGTATCTGCCTTGAATTTCCCCGTTGATTTTGGTCAAAGTACTCAAAATCGGTTGACCAAATCTGGGTAAGGATCCCACATCCACATCCATGTTGTGTCAACACAGGTGCCTCACCGAAAGTGAAGAGTCTGAGCAACTTAGCCTCAGACAGCAGAGAGTATGCAGAGCTAACTGAAATGCTATTGTTGTTTCCTCCATTCCAGAGTAATGAGTCCTCTGCATCCCTAGTACCATGGAAATTCTCCAGAACTTTTAACATTTCAGCCACTCTGCCAATCTCCCAATCATTCAACATCATCCTGAGAGAAAATTCCACCCCTGTACATCCCATGCTCCTTCTAGTTTCAGGTGTTGATGTTAAGCAAAATAGATCTGGAAATGAATCTTTTAGAGGACCTTGCCCTAACCAACTACCACACCAAAATGAATTTTTTCTTCCATTACCAACTCCTCCCAGGTCTTTCTAACTGTCTTCCATATGCTTGTTCCATAAGGGCAATTGACTGAGTAGGTGATCCACTGTCCTTGTGGCCCATACTTGTGACTAATCACTCTCTTCCACAAGGCACAACCTTCTGTGTTAAATAGCCATTGTCATTTCCATAAAAGACTAATATTATGAAATCTGAAGTTTCTCAGCCCTAGACCTCCTTCTCTTTTACTGGAAATGACTGATTTCCATCTAACAAGATGAAAGCATTTAGTTTCTTTGCATCCTTGCTTCAAAAAAATTTCTTCTAAATAAATCCAACCTCTTTTCCACCTTTTCCGGCAAAGGGAAAAGAGACATAAGTTGTAAAGCATCCAAATCTCTATTACTCAAACAATCTTGCCTCCAAAAGAAAGGTATTGTGCCTTCCATTTTGTAGTCTCTTTTCACATTTATCTATTACTCCATTCCGTACTTCCATAGCCCTATTTTTTGCCCCCAGAGCCAGTCCCAAGTACGCAGTGGGAAGCTTCCCAGTCTCACATCCCAACACCCCAGAAAGTACATGGATGTTATCAACCTTATTGACAGGAAATAAATGACACTTCCCTCAATTTACATGAAGTCCGGAAACAGCCTCAAAAACTGTCAGAATCAGTATGACCACCCTTAGCTGCTCCAACTTGGCATCACAAAAGATCAAAGTGTCATCGGCATTGAGTGAATGAGAAATCACCATACCATCATTCCTATTATTTACTTGGAAACCTCTTAACCATCCATTGGCAATAGCCAACCTTAGCATGCTATTTAAAATAGAACCACCCTGCCCAACTCAGAACCTCTTTTAAAACAAATTTTTATTTCTATTCAATCAAAAGTAAATTTTAATGTATTTATTTATCCTACATTTTAACTAGAGAATCAAGTGAGATATTGTATACTTTTAGCTAGACTTTCAAATAGTGGGTTGAGAATCAATTTGTAGACACTTTGTTAGCTGTTTCATCCCAAGACTTAGAGGGACCAATTTTGAATTCAACCTATTGTCACCAATATTTAAGTATTGGGATAATTTCAGACACCTCCCTCCAGGTTTAGTTTCGTAATATTAACCTCCCTTATGATTTGTGATATGATGTTTGCCCCTGTTATACTGTTTTCTTTGTAACAATTGTCTTAATGTATTTTTTATTAATGCAAAATAATTATAATATGACCAGTCTGTCCTTTCTAATTTATCGTCAAATTTTAGTTTTCATAAAATGCTTTTTTGAGAAGTAAGAATATCATTGAAAACAGAGAAGCAGAAACTTAACACATTATTATCCAAAGACCCACAACGCCACAAGTATAAAATTGCTATTAGGCAAAAACTTGGCAAAAGTAACAGGTGGGTTTTCAAAATCAAAGTCTTCATACAATGCCTAGCTGAAGCATCCCACAGTCTAGACAACCCATTATAATTGCTTGACGTAATCAACGTCCCATCCCAACTAAATTTCATACAGTCACAAGATCGAAAAGCAATACGTTAGTCTCCCCACTTTTCACATCCTAAATCCTTCTTCTTTTGATCCGAAATTCTACATCCTTATTGTTTCATCAAACAAACTTGAAAATTGAGGGTTGCATTTTTCTTCTTTTTTAAGGGAGAGGGGAGGACTAGAGAGGGTTATAATTAACACGAAACACAACTTATGTGCTCCATTAGGTGTTCATAATATTGTGGTAAGTTTCCTCTTCTATAAGAAATTAAGCAACTTTGAAACTAAAAATTGATGATAAATTCGAAAGGGAAAATTCATCATATGCATCCAAGAGTGTGACCTAGTGGTCAATAAACTGGTTGAGAACTATGAGGTCTCAAGTTCAAATCCCTGTAGAGAAAAAACACTAGGTGATTTCTTCCCAATTGCCTTAGCCTTGGTGGACACAGTTACTTTGCACCTGTTGCTGGTGGGAGAGGTGGTAGATATCCTGTGGAATCAGACAAGCTGACCTGGGCCCCGCAGTTATTAAAAAAAATCACCATATTATAATTAGTTTGCATTAATGATTAGTATTATGTAGCCAAAGTTGGAGAAAGGTCATTAAAATTATCCCTTAATTATTTTACATACACAACATGTCAGTAAATCTGGGACTGATTGGGTAGGTTGCATAGATTTGGACTAATTTTGACACCTCAAGCTGATAGAGTTATGAAGGAGGGATATATGATAGATAGATCTCAACAGTGGATCGTAATGTCTAGAAGCAAATAATTAATCTTGTGGCATTTTGATAGGTCAAAAGCTGCAAGAGCAAGAAAATTGCTTCGGAAGAAAGAAATGTTAAAGGAAACAAAAAGAGCTGCAGCTTTGGCTGCTGGAGCTGACTGGAAAAGTGACGATTCGGACAGCGACTCTCCTGTGAGAAGCTTATAGCCAATGTCTTCTGTTATTGTACATGTTACATTATGTTTAAACCCTTGATTTTGACCTAATATTTCCTTCTCTTTCTTGTATGCTATCCTAATTCTTAAGGAGCACGTATACCGAGAGCCTCCACTGCCAGATCTTCTAAAAGATGAGGAACACCTGTGTCTTATTATAGATGTTAGTATTTCTTGCTTCCCATCTCATCTCATCTCTTTCTTTTTCTTTCTTTTTTTGATTGTTATCTTTTTCTTTCTTTTCCTTAATGAGCATGTAAGTTTCATGTGAGTCTTGCTCTTGTTCTGTTTTCACACATTGATGCACTTCTTGTGTTTATTCTTCTTTAAACAACACATGCTTATAATTTTTATATCGGTGCAGATGAGGTCATTTAGTCTAACAAGTACTTGTAATTCTGTCAGACAGACTGCAGATTTTCACTTTAAAGTTCTTTTTTGTAGCTCTGCAAAGCTTTAATATCCTTGCAACGGTATTGGGATGCACTGGAGATGATTAATCTCTGTCTAAAATTGGCATCCAGCACATTGTCTGTTGAGAAAAAAGAAGAGCTGCAAGCTCTAGGAGCTCGTAAGTTTCAGCTTCTAGTGTTAGCACTCTCTCCCTTTGCTTTTGTTTGTATAAACTAAGTTGAAACATCTGTTGACAAGTTGAGATATACTTGGTTGAGTAATGTTGTAAAGTGAAAGACAGAGATGCATGCTTGCTAAAACGTTCTTTTTCTATCTTATAGAAGTAGGATATAACATTGCTGATCCCATCCGTGGTTTTGATTGTGCACGTTCCATTGTCAGTCAGCATCCTTACAGCTTTGCAGCATGGAATTGCTACTACAAAGTAGTATCAAGGTATCAGTATTCTGAACACTCTTCTGTTTTTGTGGTTGGTACTAGTGGAAATGGTTTATGTTTCCCCTGTTCTATAACAGATGCTTGGCAGAATTAACTGAATAATATAGGAAATCAATTGTTTGTAAATGTTTGTTTGCACTCGCTGATTCTCCTGTACTCCCATGAGTTGAGATGGGGAGAATGTGGGAGATAAGTTTCTTGTGCCTAAAGTATTTTGGAAATATTTCGTACTGTGCATTCAATAGATTTACATTATTACATGCACCATTAAAGTAACAAGGATTGTTTTTGTGTTTGGGCATTTCTGGGGACCAAGTAACAGTCAGCAAGTACCGGCATGGATTGGTTCTTAGGATTTATGTATCCTAAATGTACAACAGCAAAATTCTTGGAGGGACATGTCCGTCATTGGTCGTGTTGGAATCCACCACCTGTCCCGTAGTATTTTGAGTATAACATCAAGGCTTTTTCTTTTTTTAAATCAGTAAAAGATATAGAGTATCACATTAAGGCTATGAATAGCTATTTGATTCATGCTCCTTATTTGACTTCTTTCCTTCAGTAGAATAATAATATTTTGTATTATTTGAATTCTTTTTGATGTCTTCAACTTCCTAGCTTTTCAGGTTTTCCAATTATTATATCCTAACAAATTTTCAGGTTTTCCAATTATTATACCCTAACAAATTAAAGTATAATAATGTATTCACACCCAACAACAACATACCTGGGGTCTGGGGAGGTTAAGATGTATGAGACCACACCTCCTTTTATTAATATTTGTGCTAATCTTGTATATTTCCACCATCTAATTGCCTGTGTTGCAATCCAGCTGTCTGCTTGTCCATTAGCATTTTGTGAATCATAAAGACTATCAAAAGATAATTGGTTTATGCTCCTTTTCTATTTTGTTTAACCTGATTTCTATTTTAAACTGTAGATTGACTTCTATTCTTCAACAACAATTTTATAATTATCAGAAAATTGACATAATAATAGGATTTCATATTATTTTGAATTCGCATGTTACCATTCTCAAAAAAATATATATTATTTTGAATTCGTTTTGACATCTTTAGATCTCCAAGTGTTTCACGTATTCCAATCATTTTTTCTATACTCTTAACAAATTAAAATATAATATTGTATTCCGACTTTCTAGTATCAATCTTTGTGCTAGCTAAAGTAGGTGGTTCAGTTTGAGGAGGAGGGACTATCTTATGCATTCAATTTAAATACAGTTCTCAGTTTGAACTTAACACTATTAATTGTTACTTTTTAGCAACTTCAATTGGTTTTTTGTCAGCCTAGTAGTCTACTAGTCTTTCAATTGTTTTCCTGTCCACTGTACTTTTGAAACTAAAATCTCTGCGATCTTGTCATATTTTCTTGAATGTTACATTCTTTAGTTAGATTTGTAATGTATATAAGCTGTAGCATTCTGGGTTGAATTTTACAATCTCAAAAATTTGACTATACATGCATTCAGATCTTTTGTAACTAAGCTGTGATACGCGAAAAATATATTTTCAGTAGAGCATCAGCGGAAAGTAGTTACTTGAGATTTGATAGAACAACATTCTTGTCCAGAGTAAGATTTGAAGCCTTTAACAATACAAAAGAAAAAGAAAACCCTTCCTTAATGAACAAATCAAAAAGAGAACCCCTCCCTTTACAAATTCATGACTCCATGATTTTATCTCTTTAAAAATTCATGACTGCATGATCTTATCTTTGATTTATTTTGTAACTTGTTTGTTTGATTATGGATGATCATGTGCAGACTAGATAATCGATATCCAAAACATAGCAAGTTCTTGAACAATATGCGTATCAAACACAAAGATTGCATACCACCAATTATTATTGCTGGTCATCAGTTTACCACGATCAGCCATCATCAAGATGCGGCTAGAGAATATTTAGAAGCTTATAAGCTGATGACAGATAATCAGTTGATAAATCTGTGTGTGGGTATGGGTTTCTTCTAGCATTCAAATAAAAGAAGGCAGAGTTGACATTGTTTTATCTTTCGTGCTATCAATTTCAAGGTTTGACTTTTGCCTTTGTTTCCAGGAAGTGCCTTAATAAATGTAGCTCTTGGATTCAGACTTCATAACAAGCATCAGTGTGTACTTCAGGGAATGGCTTTCCTGTATAATAATTTGAGGCTTTCAGGAAACAGACAGGTTCTACTTTAAACTTGCCTAGCCTTTTTTCCTTTAAAGTCTTTTGTGTGCAATTCTAAATGTGTAGTAAGTCTCCCTATCTTATTGGTGAAATAGAATACTTGAAATTCAACAGATCCTCTCTTTTCTTCTTGAGAAATAACTGAAATGACAGAATTTTGTCTGGTGTCCGCTTTTATAAACCAATATGAATACGACTTTTCTGTAAAAACCTAAATTTTAATCTTTTTCTTTTCCATTACATCAGCATAGTTACAAGTGTTGAAACTCCTTGAATCTCTTTTGCAGGAAGCACTGTATAATATTGGTCGAGCATGTCATCATGTTGGTCTTGTTTCTCTAGCTGTCATATACTATCAAAGGGTACTTGACACTCACGAAGACGATTATCCCATCCCAAAGCTTCCTAATGAGAGCCCAGATCAGGTGGAAAATAGAAAACCAGGTTACTGTGATCTCCGCAGAGAAGCAGCATACAATCTGCACTTGATTTACAAAAATAGTGGAGCACATGATCTGGCAAGACAGATACTGAAAGATTACTGTACCGTATGACAATGACGATATGGGCCACAATGGAACTTATTCTTCTTGAAGATTTGAGTTCTTTGTAGCTATTTAGACCTACTGAGTTCGTTTTTTCACACCACCACTAACTCTACTAAATTGTCCTTCCTTTTATTTAATTTGATGAAGCGTTCCCCACAAACCTTTTTTTTATCATAAGCTGCTTGATGTTTTATCAGGATCAAGGACAATAGCTCCCATTGTCTTCCCCAAGTTCCTCACTTCTATGACAGCTGATGTTACTCTTGGTTTGGAAATCTTTGATAAGCTCTGGGTCTTGTGTGAAGTTGGCATCTGAATATGTAACTGGTAGGTAGTAAGAAGTATTGCATTTTATTAACTCTACTGTCAATTTGAGAAAATATTAGAGTCCCCTAACATAGGGGACAGAGGTACCGTAAATTCGGCTAAAGTATGAGACCCGAAGGGTCCGCACGCACAATCCTATCCTATCCGAGTTTGACCTGCTTGTGGGGAAGACTAAACAAGGAGAAGCAATAGAGTTATAGAGTGTACCATTCAATAAATTGAGAATGGCAATAGGGTCAGAAAATACATCTCAAGTATAATACAAAATCTGTATGTTGTAATGATTAGCCTCTATGAACTGATGATCTTGTCTGATTGGATAATGGATCAACAACTTAAACCAAACAACCAACTGACCAAATAGCATGACCTATAAACCAAATATTGTTGACACCATGACTATTTCACATCCTCAAACAAACATTTTCGTTTAGGCGTCGTTTGGTTGTTAATGGGACAAGTTCGGAATATTTTATGGGATTATTTTATCTCATTTGTAATATGAGATAATTTATTATATTATTTATATTAAAATAACGGGATAAAATAATTTTGTGACTAAATAATATCTATTGTTAAATATAGGATAAAATAATTTTATGGGATATTTCGAAATTATTATCCATATCCTACCCAATCAAATGACATCAGGAGTAAAATGAAATGTTAATTTTATAAAATTTCTGTATAGACATGCATTATTATTTATCTTGGACGAACAAAAAAATAAAGGACGACTCAAAATGAAGTGGAGAGATTATCTAGGACTTCCCTTGTGTAGACTTTACATGTTTGATTTTGTAATATGGTTGCTAATGGAGAAGAAAGATATACAGCAATATGAGATGCTATTATGGTAATGCCAATAAAAATTGAAAAATGAGCCGAGATTCAAATTAATGAGAAAATGACTTGTAACTGTGAAGCTATAAGGTATCATATTCTGAGAATTACAAAATAACAAAAAAATAAAAGGGATCGAGATATGATGGAAAAACTTTGATTTAACACATAGAAGTTTTTCGTAATAATGAATTTTTAACCTAAGGATCGACATTGAATCCCACCTTGTTTATCTTAGTTATAAATAATTTAACCAACACAATACAAGATGAGGTCTTATAATGTGTACTATTTGATGATGATATTATGTTAATTGATGAAACTAAAGTGGAGAGTAACCAAAAGCTTGAATCATGGAAAACACCATAGAGAATAAGATTGTAGGATAAGTACAGGTAAGACTGAACACATATATTGCAACTAAGCATGAGAAGACCGATGTTGATGTGAGATTAGACGGGATTATGGTGTCAAAATATAAACAATTTAGATATCTAGGTTTGTTGTGTGAAGAAATGGAATAACAAATGAAAATGGTACTTGTATGATTAACATGGATAGTTGAAATGGAGAAGTGCTCCAGAGTGTTATAAAAGAATGCCTATCAATGTGAAAGGCCTATAAAACAACTATATAACCATCAATGTTACATAGAAGTAAGTGATGAGTCGCTAAATTCCAACATTGAATAAGATGGATGTCTCAGAGATGCGAATGCTAAGATGGATATCCAATTACAGAATTAGATAAGATTAAAAACGAACGCACTTATCAGAGGGTGCAGATAATACGCATTGCGGATAAAATAAAAAAAGTTATCTTGAGATAATTTGATCATATTCTGCCTCGACCTATAAATATATCAATTGATAAATGTGGAACTATGATGAGTGAAGTCATTAAAAAGAGAAGGAGAAAATTTAAACTACATGGAAGCAAATTATCTAAAAAGACTTACAAATTTTTGGAATCGGTTGGTTGGCTGCCTGAACTCTCACCTTGTTGGTGAGGGTTCATTCCCAACATTGTAATCCCTTTTCTATTTTTCCTTCCCCTACCTCTAATTTAAAACAAAGAAGTTATAATTTATATAGCCGACACAATTTATTTTTATTAAGGTCATATTTGTTTGTATGAAATAGAGATATGAATTTGAATGGTTCAGATCTTAGACTGTTAATTGCATTTTTAATATTAAAAATTAAGTATTTATTTGATCTTAATATGTCTTAATCATTAAAATTTTGAACAAAATTAATTTCATTAAGAGATATTTTTGTACGAATAATTTTCACTATAACTCTATTAACAATCATTAGTAACAACATATGCCATCGCAATCATCACCGCAATTGTCAATCACCACTACCGCCACCAACCATCACCACCAATCACAGCCATTACTAGCAACTACCATCGCTGTCCATCACTACTTTCAGTTGCTACCACGTCTATCATGTTATGAACCCATGGGGAGCACAAACCCAAGTTATTCTTNATTACTAGCAACTACCATCGCTGTCCATCACTACTTTCAGTTGCTACCACGTCTATCATTATAATTATATCTCTCGTCACTATCGCCGCCGCCACCATCACTATCAGCCACTACAGTTGTTGTGGCCAATTCCTACTACCAACCATCCTCATCATCATAACTAGCATTGTCACAACTATCACCAAACACATCATCAACCACTACACATTCTTCAGTTATCACCATCAATATCACTAACTATTAATATCAACCAACTCCACCATTACAACTACCACCACCACTGCTAACTGCCACCATTGCGTCAGTTAATTACATGTCACGATCCGAACATAGGGCCGGATCGAGACAAGGAGCAAAGAACCCCGAGAGGCTCCAAGTCGACCCATGGCATGAACATAACATCTAACTCAATCAAAATAAAGCGGAAGATCAATGTAATTAACATAGCGAAAGTCTGAGCATATCATAATCTGAATACATAACATAAATCTAAAGCTAAATACATACTATGTTCGAAAAGTCTCTATACTGACAAATTTATGGGACAAGACCCCAACTAATTCACTATAGTCTGAAACTGAAAATACGGAACATAACTGATAAGAAAGACCATCGAAAGATTAGGATTCACCAACTCCGATTGGAAAGTACTAATGCTGGGAATCTGGCTAGCGGCGGGACTGAGTCTGGATGTCGGAGCCTGTATCATGAAACGATACATCATAGAGTATGCGGTCAGTACATGAAATATACCGAGTATGCAAGGTAAGTAAAACCGCTAAATAAGTAAAATCATAAATCATGCATATTATAAAACATAATCAAGATAAGATTTTGAGAGTAGGGCCTGTGTTACACCCCGTAAATTTCCGGCTCATAGATGGTCTATTCGCGTGTTGGTTAAGAGTATTTGAAAGCCATACATGCTAAAAAAAGGCCCGGGGAAAGATCGGACAAGCACCAAGTCAGCGCGTCGCAAGGCAAAAATGCGACTTATAAAATGCGTTCCTGGAATGCGACTTATAAATCGCATTCCTGGAATGCGATTTATAGTGTCTATTG
>JACEIK010002356.1:169278-193909 GCA_018107945.1 Datura stramonium
CAAGAACTACCTTTCATGGGTGTTGGATGCTGAAATCCATATGGATGCAATGGGTCTTGGAGACACCATTAAAAGTGAAAGCAAAGCATCAAAAATCCATGGGTCTTGGAGACACCAAAGTAAAAACAAAGCATCAAAAATCCATATGGATGCAATGGGTCTTGGAGACACCATTAAAAGTGAAAACAAAGCATCAAATCAAGAACTTGAAGAACTTGAAGATTCTTTCAAATGGTGAATTTTCTTGTAGTGCTTGTTATCAAGGCAAGTTAAAATACGCGCCGTACAATTTTAATCAAGATATTTTTTAAAAATAAAGTGAGGTGTCAAAAATTAATTTAAAGAATAGAACATTTTAGAAGAGTAAAGATAAAAACAACAAAAATTAAAAATACACGAGGGAGGAATAATTGGAAAAAAGTAAAGAAAATGGAAAACAAATATATTAGCGTACGATTTAAGGCTTGGATTTAATGTCAATCTTTTTAAAAAGTTTTTTTATGAAATTTAAAAACTTAAACAATTACTATGTAGGAACAAAGGAGCTTCCACGATTATCCTTGCTCCAAAATAAAGTTGCTCAAATTTTAATTCGTAGTAAGAAATTGTGATAACAAAACACTATCAAGAAATCTGTACACTACACAACGATGAGAAAAAAATTACACATAAATCCAAGATATTTAAGTGATAGTGGATGTAAAATATAGCCAAAGGAATTTTAAAAATAAATAAATTTATGCATTCGTTCAAAAATAAGTATGAATTAATTTCAAAAATCAATCTCACAGTTGAAATAGCGATATTAAAAGGAAGTATAGTACAGGCAGTAGAAACATATATATATATCTTTTCATTTATTCTTTTCATTTATTAAATTATTAATTCTCAAAATATATTTGGGCGAGAATTAGTAGTTACATTGATCATACTTCAATACTTGTCTTTATCTGCGAAGCGAAACGTAATTCAGAAAACACATTTTAAATTAATTCAAATGAAACTAATAATGTATTCGTATTACTTTATTAACAAAAGAGTAGTGAAAAGTTGAAATAGAGCACAGTGAGTCACACATACCGCTACAACTAAGTCATGACACGTCAGTTCAAATTGATAAATGAAAAACATTTGAAATTTCTTTTATATCCATAATCAGACGTTTGAAATTAGAACCTCATAAATAAACATTGTGATAGTGCGAATTCAAAGTGCAAAAAGAAAAGAAAAAAAAAAACGTAGAGCTTTCTCATTTGATAAAATCGCCTGCCAAATAATTCCAACTCTATTTCAGTGTTGCGGTTGATAACCTTACGTGTCTAGCAACAAATGCCTCTTTGTCATGCAAATTCAAGACGCGCAACACGTAACAACCATGCAGAAACCCCCATCTACTAATTCTCCAGTCTCTTCACTCTATATTAACCGTATCTCTCCTCTCTGCTTTCCCACTCCACCACTCTTCTTCTATATCCTCTTAACAAAATCTTTTCATTAATTAATTGGGTAAGAAAAAAAAAACTGTTTTTAAGGGAAAAGAAAGAATGCAGACTCAGCCTCGTCATGAGCAGCAGCTCTCTCGTCAGGTGGCCAAGACCACCACTGCCGTCACCGTGGGTGGCTCGCTCATGGTGCTCTCCGGCTTAACGCTGGCGGCAACCGTTATCGGCCTAGCTATCGCTACCCCTTTGCTGGTGATTTTCAGCCCTGTTCTGGTACCTGCTGTCATAACCGTTGGGTTGATCCTTGGTGGGTTCTTGGCTTCTGGTGGTTTTGGAGCCACTGCGTCTTTTGTTTTCTACTGGATGTACAGATACGTCACGGGGAAGCACCCGATCGGAGCCACCAAGATCGATTACACGAGGGATAAGATCGCTCATGCAGCACATGATGTGAAGGAGAAGGCTGAACAGTTGGGGCATCAAGCACAGCAGCAGATTAAGGGTTGAAGGAGAGGACCTCTTTTATCTTATTCGATGCATGATCCTTTTAATTGTTTCTTGTTTATCGCTTTTGTTTGAGAATGTTTGTTGGTTTTTGTGGTAGATATCAATGGTTCTGTACCTAGATGTACTTTCACTTTAATTTAACGAGTCTGTTTTTAGATTTTACCCAAATCTTTGTTAGTTCCGTACTACAATTGCAGAAAATTAAATGCTGATTCGATAAAAAAAAGTAAATGTTAAGATCAGAAAGAAGGAAATCTGCAACTTTTGTGACCACCATACCTGAAAACGACGCCAACTCTCTGCTGTTCTGACAAATCTAAAGTAAATGGCAATGGAAAGCGTGCCGCACCGGGCAAAACACGCATGAATAGAATACCACTATCTAGCAAAATTATTGGGCACTGCAATCATGTAGCAGAGTTGTGCACCAATCGTGGAAATACTAATTAGTTTCTCGCAAGTTAATTGGTCCCAAAAATATATGCATTACCAACAAGAAGAAACATTAAACATTGTACTGGGAAAAAAGCAGAAATCTCGTCGGTACAGAAGCATT
Source organism: Datura stramonium (assembly GCA_018107945.1). Taxonomy (NCBI): domain Eukaryota; kingdom Viridiplantae; phylum Streptophyta; class Magnoliopsida; order Solanales; family Solanaceae; genus Datura; species Datura stramonium. The sequence continues at coordinate 171,784 of JACEIK010002356.1, forward strand.
GGTTTAAACATCTGAGACATAAAAAGCCTCTGAAAAGTTGCTCTAAAAAACTAAACTTTTTTTGAAATAGCAATAACGTTGAAGTTAATTGAGTCTGGATTTTTCTCGATCATCTTTTGGATAACTCTTGCTGCATCCTGTAATAAATGAGAAATACTATATGTCACGAAGATATTTCTAAGAGTATAGTCGGCGTACGTTAATGTAACAAGACTCCCGCACCAAAGTAGCCACATAAAGGAGAGATGAAAGGAACCACACAAGACGGCAGATGAAAAGGAACCTCGCGGAAAATAGAAACTTTTGTTTAAAATCACTTATTATTAAGTTTGCACAGTCATACAAGTATGTGAACTTTTGTTTAAAAAGACTTCTGAAAAGCACTAAATCCAATATAGGAGTAATAACTAAACCTAAAAACCAGCTAGTTGATATTTGCCTACGATTATCTCACAAATAAGTACTTTAAGTGTGCAATTTCCATAATAACATTCTGTCAATCTGCTTTGTATAACCGCAGTTTTCTTTCTTTGTATAAAACTGTTGCTTTGGGTAGTTGAGCAGTGGGTTCATTTATGATAATGATCTACTTCTTGCGTGGATTTGTCCATCAGTGGGTTCGTTTCCTCTTTGATTTCTTTCTGATTTGTTGTCAAAGTTTATCTTCTAGGTGTTGCCCAATTTTGTTTTTGGGATAACTTTCTTGGGTTGTCTAATTTTCTTTTCTTAGGGGTATCCCTACACCGAGAAGCTATTCATAGGAGATATCAAAGGCCACATTGGGACAACTTCAAAGGATGACGACGACGTTCATGGTGGTTTTGGTTTTGGTAGAAAAGTTGGAGTTTAGCTTTTGAACTTCACGAAAGCTTTTGATTTGGTGAGAGCTAATTCGAGTTTCTCTAAGAAGGATCAATTGGTGACCTTCCGTAGCACAGTGGCTCAGACTCAAATAGATTATTATTCCTTCGGAAGTGTGATTGATAGAAGTCTATGTAAGGACTGCAAGGTATCCCGATTGAGTATCTTACTACTCAACATAAGCTCTTGGCAATGGATTGAGAGTTTAAGAGGAAAAGGAAGAGGAGGGCCTTATATGATCTATCGACGATCAAGTGTGGTTAGCTTGACTACTGCCAAAACTCACGAGATGGGGGAGAAGTTAATGGCAATGGGGGCTTGGAGGAATAATGGGGATACTAGCAATATGTGAGACAGAGCATCTAATTGCATTAGGAAAGTAGCTAGAGAGGTGCTGGGAGTCTCGGAGGGTAACACTGGTGCACATCGAGGGGATTGATGGTGGAGTGGAGCTGTCTAAAGGAAAGTGGAAGCAAGAAGGCTGCTTTTATGGAGTTGGTGGATAGCACAGATAAGGCGGAAAAGAGGGAAAATAGAGAGAGATATAAGACTACGAATAGTGGTTACGGCGGCTAAAACAGTAGTGTTTGAATGTTTGTATGAAGAACTCCAGGACAAGAGTTGGGAAAAGAAATTGTACCGGCTCGCCTAGGTGAGAAAGAGGAGGGCCTCAAACCTATACCAAGTAAAGTGCATTAAAGACAAGGCAAAGTATTAGTGGAAAAGGCTCATATTAGACGAAAATGGCAAAATATACATTCATAAACTCTTGAATGAAGAGGGGGACAAAAATATTTTGTTGGGTGATTTAGAGCACTCTGAGCTTCGTTAAGATTTTGAGTATTGTAGGGATATCAAAGGTTATCTTAAGATGAGAAGGGGAAGAGCAACCGGGCCAGACGAGATTCCGATAGAATTTTGGAAGAACGCAAATATAGCATGTATGAAGTGGTTGACTAGGTTGTTTAATGTCATTTTTAGGATGTCAAAATTGTCCAAAGAATGGAGGTGGAGCACAATGATCCCGTTGCATAAGAACAAGGGTGATATTCAAAATCACAACTACTATAGGGATATTAAGTTGTTAAGCCACACTATAAAAGTGTGGGTAGTGGAGAAGAGGATGAGGAGAGATGTGACTATCACTGAGAACCAATTTGAATTTATGTCGGGTGTTCGACTACAGAAGTCATACATCTCGTAAGGAGATTGATAGAGCAATACATGGAGAGGAATAGAGACTTGACCTAAAAAGAACCTACAACAAAGTCCCTAAGGGGGTTTTATGGACATGTTTGGAAGCTAAAGGTATACATGTAGCTTACATCACGGCAATTAAGGACATGTACGATGTAGCCAAGACCCGAATGAGACTAGTGGAAGGAGACTTGGACCCCATTTGTGTTAAGATGGGGCTACATCAGGAATCGCCTCTTAGTTCGTTTTTGTTTGCCTTGGTGATGGATGAACTGACGTTGCATATCCAAGGAGAGTTACCATGGTGTACGCTAGATGATATAGTTTTGATTGCCAAGATACGCAGCGCAATTAACGATAGGTTGGAGGTTGGAAAACAAATCCCGGAGTCTAAAAGGTCCAGGCTGAACAGGACTAAGACAAAATAGGTGTGCAAGTTTAGTGATGTAACTCATGTAGCAGATATGGAGGTAATGATTAGTAAGCAATTCATCTCCAAGAAAGAAAGTTTCAAGTGTTCGGGGTCAATAATCCAAGGAAATGGGATCGACGATGATGTTGCACATTTTTATTGGAACAGGTTGGATGAAATGAAAGCTCGTATCTAATGTTTTATGTGATAAGAATGTGTCATCAAGGCTTAAAGGTAAGCTTTATAAAGTGAGAGTCAGACCAGCTATGTTGCATGGGATGGAGTGTAGCCGGTCAAGAACTTGCGCATCAAGAAAATAAAAGTAGCGGAAATAAAAATGTTGAAATGGATGTATGAACATACTAGGAGATATAGGATCAAGAATGAAGCTATCCAGGATGAGATGAGAGTGACCTTCGTGGTGGACAAGATGAGAGAAATGAGGTTGAGATGGTCCGAACATATGAGGAGAAGATGGACAAATACTCCAGTAAGGAGGTGTGAGAGATTGACTATAGTGGGTATAAGAAGAAGTAGAGGTAGATCGAAGAAATCTTGGAGAGAGGTGATTAAACAAATATGGCACACCTACAGCCTACACAGAATATGACCCTAGATAGAAAGATTTGGAGATCGATGATTAGGGTAGCCGGTTAGTAGATAGATAGTCGAGCCTGTCTAGTTCCCTTTTCAATTTTGTTAATATTACTCTCCTACTATCTTATTCTTTTATCTTAATATTACCTATTGTTTTCTTTACTTCACTTATTTGTTGTTGTTGTTCTTTCTTCTTTGTATTTGTTTTACATAATTTTTCTTTGATATGCTTCACTTGAACCGAGAGTCTATCCGAAACAGTCTCTCTCTCCTCATAATGTAGGAATAAGGTTGTATATACACCACCCTACCTAAACCTTGCTTGTGGAATTACACTAGAATTGTTGTTGTTGTTGTTGTTGATGATTTTAGATCTATCTACTTGTCCTTTTATCACTTTCAACCATCACATTGTCACACCTAAATACCAGTGCATATAGAAGAGGCTAGTTACGAAGAAAATGTAACACGGCATTTCTATATTTTCTTTACAACACTTCCATGACTCAACTTGCTTTGCTGAATAGTTAGAACATCATATATAGTATAACAACTACTACGCCTTGATGTTGAAGCAGAAGGAGGTGGCAATATGAATTCTTTATATTCAGGCCAAAGCTTAAACCCATTTCATTCACTACCCTCATACATAGGAGAGCACATTCCACGTATTTAATATACAATATCGGGAGAAGTCATTATAATTGACTAGCTCTACATTGATTACCAACCCTCCTTTCTCCAAATTAGGGACCAATAATGTCAGCAATATATTGCAGATGGAGTACCTTTAATTTTGGACAGGTGGAGTATGACTTAATGTTCAATTTCTCCATCAAAATTTATTTCTGTAACATTAAAAGATCCTATATATCTTTCAAGCAAATTAAGGGAAAAAATATAAAAGACATCCAATAAGAAAGCAACTAATTGACCGCATGTACTGAAGAGCTAAGTTGCTTGGACTCGGGTGCAGTTGTCTGATACGGGTGCGGATCTAGAGGTCGGATCCTTCATGGTCTAAGTTTTAAGATTCGGGAATACGGATCCAAAAGTATGGATACGGGTGCGGAGATTCAGCTAAAAATAATTCAAATACCTAAAAATAGAGTTATAAAACCTAGATTATGAGATATTATGTAGAAAACTTGAGGAGAAAATATTAAGCAAGAGAAGAATTTGGGAAGGAGATAAAAGAAAAAGAAGTGACGTAGTTTCATTTTCTTCAATTTCACCTTAGCTTTTGGTTTGATTACAAAAATCATTGAATCTGTTCGGAATTTCTCGATCGATTTTGGTCAAAGTACCCAGAATCGATTGACCAGATTAGGTACGGATCCCACACCCATACCCACGTTGTGTGGACACGGGTGAGGCACCGAAAGTGAAAAGTCCAAGAAACTTAGCTGAAGAGTTCCAAATTATAGTGAATGAAGCCACGAAGGTTAGGTCTGGGTGTTAAACAAAGAAATTAGGCCACATTCACTGACTAATTGTCATTGGTCAATGAACTTCATGAGAAAGCAATCAGAGTCCATCATGTGATGCTTAGATGAAAATACATCTTCCTTGTCCCCGGAGAATGGATGTAATTACTTACCTTTAATAAACTGTTTGGAGAGGATGCACCATGTGAAATAGGTCTTGCTCTCCTTCCATCAAGCTCATAGAGTTGTCCTGCAATGTGACAAGCTTGTGTGAACATTCAATTCCTCAGCCATCACCAGTAGGGTCGAGCAAAGCTGAGATGTCTAGTCAACAATCACTATATTATTGAAGTTATGGACAAAGATATGGTCGTCATTTTTATGACAAGTAGAACCAGAAATAAATACTGATGCAATTTGTTTGATCTCCCATAACTGCACCAATTGGCTCCTAGTGCTCCCCAACTTTTTGTTGTTAAAACATAGGGAAAAAAGAGGTTTCCCATTAGTATCAATGGATGCCAGTATGTTCTCTAAAGGAAGTGATTAGCCTAGCAGACGGATCAAATCATTATTATAGCACTTTCATGTTTTTATAAGAAAATTACAGCTAGTGAAATGTCAATTGATGGGAGATCCCAGACCCTCTAGGTGCTACTATGCTCCATATCAACAGAACTCCTTAAACACACTGTGAAGACAGCTACAAATGGAGTAACAATTGACTCCCAACAATACTCAGAAAAAGTAAATCAACCTTACAATTTTCTACACCAAAGTCATATTAATAGATACTATAGTCTGGAAAAAATTTGTGACGCCCAAGCACTCAGTTTACACTCCAGATGCCAAATGACTCCTTTCTTAAATTGGAAGCATAATGCAGACAGTGCTTAAGTCAATTCTACGGATCACACAAGCTGAGAGAGAGAGAGAGTGGGAGGGAGGAAAAGGATGGAGAAGGAAATACCATCAACACAGGTGAAGCAGATGAAATGAGTGTTCACGTCCTCTGTAGCCTGCAGAAAGAACTCACCAGATTGATAGACATAACAAGAAAAAACATCAAAAAGGAAATATCAACATCTATTTTGTATGTCATATACATGAGATTGTTAAACCAACAAAAGGAGTTATCACTTCAATAGGAAAAATGATATAAAGGAAGTTTGGCTTCACATCTTCAAAAGGACTTAACATAAAGCCAGCAAATGTTTTATTCCATCTTCCGCAAATCATATTCTAAAAAATTAGAACTATCTTCTATTTGAAGTTTTTAACAAGTTTAAACCGAGATTTACACGGAACTCTCAAGCATTCTTTATATTGGCTGCATAATAACAAAAAATTAAAATCCACTATTGGATACAGCCCCTGGTTCTAACATTTCTCAGTTGCAAGAGCAGAAGCATCCAAAACCACAAAAGTGTGAGCTTTAGGAAGAGTATACGTGCCAGAGCCTAAGAAGAAGGCTGTTGGTCATCAACAATCTACAAACCATCAAAACCTCTGGTGTTTTTGTTGCACAGAGTTGCCAGGCTTAGAGGCACCAGCCTCCTAACATACCCAATGCTAAACAAGCCAGATCTTAACAAGAAGGTTGTTGGTCTTCAACAAACTGCAAACCATCGAAATCTGGTGTATTACACACAATTGCCACAGAAGGCTTAGGAGGTGCCAGCCTCCTATAACACACCCAATTACTTTTTTCATGCCCTAAGACACCTACTCTTTTCCACCAATGTCAAGAAAACAAAAAGGCTGTTGTAGCAGCTAACACACAAAGAAACGCCCAGAACTATGAGCTCCAGGAAATCTAAATGTACGAAAGCTCAAACCAAATACAGACAGTTGTTCACCCTCAAACATTCTTTAGATCATCGAAAGCTAAGCTATTTCTACCACACCACAAAAGCAACACCAGGATTGAAGGTACCACCATACTTTCCTTTTTCTTCTTTTTCTGAAAAGGGGGAAATGGGAAAGGAATTACTAGATGTGGAATCGAACCATCAGCAAATAGGTGAAAGTTTAGGTAGCCAACCAATTGGACTACCACCATACTTAGTTGCATGAATTCTTCTTTATGTTTTTTGCACTAGATACCCTCCTCCTTTGTGGTTTCAGTTCTCTAAATAAAATTTTCTTCTTCTTTTAAGAAAATGTCAAGAGTACTCATAGATCATTGATTCAACTAATATGTCAATACACTGATGAAATATTTATTCTGTGACTTACTTTATTTCTAAGTGCACGAAGGAATGATTTAAGTACCAATGGAATCTTATATCAGTAATTGAAGCTTCAACATTACTACAGAGAAAATAATAGTGTCATGGACTCACTGGCTAATGAGGGATTGAAGCTCGATGGACAGATTTGGTAAGATGAATTTGAGCAGCTTTTCAGCAATACAAAGGCACAAATGGTAATGGATAGCATACAAAATGCCTAGTTTCTGGATTAGCATAGATTTAGGATGAGGACTGTTTATTTGAGACATACATGAAAGGACAGATTTTTCAATTCTGACCTCAGTTTCACCAGCAGTAGCAGCCACAGAATGAGCAACTTCCATTTCCCTATCATTTTCAAGGAACAAGGCACGCTGCAAATTTATACTCGAATGTATTAGCATAGGATGACTAGATGGATGTGACTGAACGCTAACTGCAATGAAGCCAAAACTAATACCTCCATTGGATCCATGCTTGAAGTTGATTTAAAGAACTTGTCCAAGAATGACCCCTCGGCTAGACAAAAAACAAGCATGTCAAAAATCAGGGAAAGAAAAAAGAAAACGAGGACGTCAAAGATGGAAAAAAGAAAATAGCAAAAAGGGAAGAAAAAAAATTATAGGTAAACATGTAAAAAATAAAACAAAATATATCTTCCAAGTGGACAAGAATGTCAATAAAAAAAAGAGCTTTGTGTAATCACCATAGGTCAGAGAATTTCATCTAACCATCAAAATTCTCTAGATCTTATCTCCAGTGGGGCATTTCTCAAACTATGATAATGATTTGACCTAAGAGACTTACCCCCTAACACAATCATCAATTATAGCATGACGAGTCAAGCTCTTAACAAAGTAATATACAACTTGTGCAACAATCCAGTAATGATACTATCAGACACCCATAAGTACTCCCACCTCTAATATTACAAATTTAATGCAAAGAATAAAAACCTACACGGTGAGAACCAGTTCATGATATATATATAGAACATCAAATGACTTACTAAGTTTTATTTGAGAGGTGATATTCCCAATAGCATGAAGAAGGCCAATTGTTCCGCATGCATTTCCCACTGTTTGTTTCATGAAGTAAACTGTACTACTGGGATCCTGCACCTGCCAGAAACCTCTCAAGAATAGTTATAGAACTATGAAGCCAAATATAAGGCAAAAATGTAGAAACGCTCAAATGCTCCAGCGCGACTCGGTCAAATAAATAGAGAAGAAACAGATAATTCATAATAAAGTATCTCAGGACAACTGAAAATATTCAAATATTAGGCGATATTTAGAAGGGACCAAAAATAGACGTCACAGTGATGACTGATTTATGTGACTGATGTAAATAGAAACTAAAGTTTCTGTTACCTGTCAAAAAAGAAGGTTCCTGTTACTGCCAAGTATTATATGACCTTCCATTGTCTATTAAAACTCATTTAGAAAACAACCTGTCTAAATGACCGTTTAGACACACTTGTATGGTTTCAGGACAGCAGCCAATAAAGATAAAACCAGAGTTCAAACTTCAACGAACTGGAGAATGTTGTACACAGCAGGAAAGTAAGCAAAAAGGAACAAACGAGCTAATCAGATCCATGAAAAAAAAGGATTTTGGCAACTGATAGCAAGGAGACCAAGCACTTTCAACTGCAAACCCCACTTCCCCTTTCAAAAGAAAAAAGATAAAGAGGAAAAAGAGAACTTCCTAAGATTAGTGATGGACAAAGTTTCACATCAAGAGCTGCATAAGAGTAAAGCAGGAACAATAAGAGAGAAACTAAATGACATAACTTGCCTAACGGAATCAAGTCGTTAGCATTCATCAATAAGAAGAAAAAAATCTAAGGTTGGAAGCAAAGAACTAAAGAACATGAGTAGTTTATAAAGAAATGGTCATCCAATTCACCTTTGTTTCGCTGTTTTGCTTTATTCTCTCTTCTTCACTCTGCACGCGCACGGCAGAAAATTAATTAGCTGACCAGGATCATTGATATATACCAGCTAACATCAAACTAAAATAACAAAACAAACCTGTGATGTGAGAGGATAGAGAAATAAAACAGCAAGAACTGGCTTCGGCACCATCTCCAGAAGTTCTTCATCTAACCCATAAACATCACAGCACTCTGCCTCATTTGGTGGAACACCAAGACCCCAAAGAAACTACTTGATCAAAAAGCACAGGAATTAGGAAATTCATTAATTTTTTTCGTTTCTATTCTCATGTATATGATTTTCCTCCTCCTTCAGCCTCTCATGGTTTAATGAATCATTTATGTAAATTTTCATTAAACGCTTCTCAACCTAGTTAAGAGATACCATCTTTTTCACATACTAAAGACAAACTATATCAAATCACATTCATCACCGTAAAGGGTATTGGGATTTAGTATGTTTTGATGATTGACAATGATTTGGGTCAAAGAGGAGTTGGGTTGGATTAAATAAATAACATGGAACAAGTGCTAAACTAAATGAACCAGATACAACAGTTACGTGTTCCATGCAAGAGTTTGACTGCGAGTAAAACTCTTTGAATAAAACTCTTTGAAGGTCTATCCGGTTTACAAGTTAACTGGAGGAAAAGCTTCCTGTACCCAGTCAATGAGGTGTCAAACATGAATGGGCTGAGAACAGTGTTAGGTGGTGAAGAGGGTGTCTTGCCAACCACTTACTTAGAACTGCCTTTGGGAGCCAAATCAAAGTCCAATTCCAGCAAGGGTTATCAAGAGGTTGGATAGCATCAAGAGAAACTTTTTGCGGCAGGAGAATAAAAAAACTAAAGGTTATCACCTGGTTAAGTCGAAAGCAGTGTTAAACAGCAAGAAGCTTGGAGGAATGGAGATCAAGAATCTAAAGAACCAAAGCAAGGCACTTAGGATGAAGTGGTTGTGGAAGTATTGCAATGATAATCAAAATATATGGGGGAAGGTCATCAAAGCTAAGTACGAGGAGGCAGACAAGTGGATGACAAAAGAGATATCCACACCTTATGGGGCCAGCCTTTGGAGATCCATCAGAACTTTATGGGATGCTCTAAAGCCATACACTAAGACCAAAGTTGCCAATGGGGAGAAAACTGACTTTTGGAAGGATGAATGGCATGAAGCTGGTATTATGCTCAACCTCTACCAAGACATTCACAACCTAGTTCATCAACAGCAATGCACCATCGCAGAAGTGTGGACACCTCAAGGCTGGTATTTCACTTTCAGGAGGCTGTTAAATGATTGGAAAATACAAAGAGTGACTGACTTTTTCAACTCTATTGGACAGTTCAGTGGTGTAGGGGAAGGTCTAGACACTGTAAGTTGGCAGGGAGATAAGAAAGGAATTTTCAAGGTAAACAAAGTCTACAAGAGTTTGAACAACCACAATCAACAATTGCACTACTGGCCTTGGAAGCTCATCTGGAAAACCAAAATACCCCATAAAGTTGCATGTTTTGTTTGGCTTTTGGCCAGAAAAGCAGTCCTGACACAGGATAATTTAATGAAGAGAGAAATACCCTTATCCCCTAGGTGTTTCTTTAGTGGAGAAGAGGCAGAAACAGTCGATCATCTCTTTCTGCATTTCAGGGTAACAAACCAGTTGTGGAGACTATTCCTAGCACTAAAAAACATCTGTTGGTCCATGCCTGGGAATGTTACAGGAACATTACAAAGCTGGGAGGAAATTGGGGAGCATGCCAAGGATAGAGGAAGATGGAGAATCATACCAGCCAGCATCTGGTGGACAATATGGAAAGAGAGAAACCTTAGATGTTTTGAAAATGTAGAAAATAGTATGCAACAGATCAAATTGAATTGCATTTTGACTCTATGTTTTTGGTGTAATTAGTTGTACTCTAGTGACACTGTCTCCATTGTTGATGTGTTAGACTCATTGTAGGGAACAGGCAGTAGATTATAGGGTACACCCTTGTAAATATGGTTTCAGTACAACCTATGTACCGTTTTGTGATGAATAGAAATACACACTTTTACCAATTTCAAAAAAAAAAAATCTTTGAATAAAAGGAGTCTCGGATAAGAATAAAGATCAGATAAACATAGGAGTCTTCTTGGATGATATTTTCACGAAATAGAACTCCTAATTGTTGCATAAGTCCAGTTGTGTGAAGCAAGGAGTTGTTTGTCTCCATCTCAAACACTATCACATCAAGGAGTCCTTATCCTAAAAGTGTTTGTGTTTAACCAGCTTGCTTTCACGTGTTATTATAAATATGCAAGCCTTTTTTTGAAGAGACTCACGCACCTATACTGAGAGAAATATCAGAAATCAAACCATAAAACAAATATTATTCTTAAGTTTCTGTCTAACCATTCAAGTGCAGATGCTGATACAAAGGACCAGATTGAAGAACCTGTTTCATGGATATGTTTTACAGTATTTTCAGTTCTAGCTTTTTGTATTAGGATTGTTATTGAGTTGTACCTATTTCCTGCTTTCTTAGAAGCATTGTTTAGGTATTTTTCTAAGGAAAAATTAGCTTCAAGTTAGGGGTAACTCGGAGGCATCGGAACTTTCTTGTTGCAACTGTTTTGTAATCTGAATTTAGCTACAATTTAGTAATTGTAAGGGCAAGGGATTAGAGTTAGTCTCTTAGATTACAAGTGTTTATAATCTAAATTTTGTTGAGGCTCACAATTTTAGTAAAGTTTGGGGCAAATCCTACAGAGGTGTAGTTCGTGGTTTTTCACCTGTGTAAGTCAGGTGCTTTCCACGTAAAAATGTTGTGTTGTTACTATTCTACTTTCTTTATTCCGTAAACAACTCATAAGAAACAAAGTAACTTGGTCCATCACATAGGCGAAAATCTGGTATAACCCGATTCAGCCTCCTTTTATGTTATTAGGTCGTGCAGATTTCCAACAAAGGGCACTTCAAGGCTTCTTAAAATAGTAGGAAACATACTAGGTTGATCAAGTTAGCAGATAGAAATCAGTGCTCAACCAATATTTGAGTCTTTCTGCTTTTTTACTTCTAATTACATCCAAAAACATCAATCCCCTTGTTCCCATTTTATATGACACTATTACTACTTTGACTACATCTTTTCATATATCTGATAACTTATTTTAGGTACAAAACATTGTAACTTGATAGTTTTTAAGTATTTAAATTTTGCATTTAAAAATTTTAAGGAATGCCTAATTTGAGACCAAAAGATTAGCTCGTTTGACCACAGTGCTCCGAAACCCATCATGATTTTGGGACGGAGAGAGTAGTAGGTTTATTGCAGATACTGCTGATTTGAAATGTCAAAGTTCAGTAATCAGAAGTCGAAGAGGATATGTAACTCTATAAATGAAAATCGAACAGACAAGAAAAACGAGTTGGAAAAAAAAAAGGTACCTGATTCATGACATCAGGGTTAGCTTCAAGAGGAAGCCATCTCTTAGAGCTAGTACTTTCGGCCATGGATTCCTTTCCTCTTTGTTTAGTAATTTAGACCTCTATTTTACTGTCTCTGAACCTCGATCGCCTTGTACCCTTTATATATAGTTATGGGAAGGGCTTTAAGGTGGAATTTATTTTTTTCTTTTTATCGTTTTCCTGCACCCTTATGTCTTTTTTTATTTTTGGGCATAACATGCAGTTCTGGTTGAAATTTGAATAATAACTGGGAAATGGTTCAACATAATTTTTTACAATTTAAACAAAGAAAATTTACTTTATAAAAAAAAATATTTTTTTTTTATTTTTCGATGTTCTACGTGTAAAAATAAAGATCCAAATTAGTTGACCAGTATTTTGAACATTTAAAGTTGAAAAAAAAAAAAAGAAGAATTTAAATCACTCAAAGGTGTATTATAATGCTAAATATATAGCAAATAATCAACAAGGGATAGTTTTGTAGGAACACATTAGATTGTTTCAAATATATTTCTTTTTAAACAACATTACAATGAAAAGAAAAAGTTGGTCAACTTTTATGGAAAATTTTATTTGGTTACACGAAACTTCAAATAACATATATTTGTATACGAGTGTTAACTGTTACTAAAAGAATCTTGAGATCTAACTTCCATTTATCTTTATTTTTTGGTTTAATCATTTGATATTCAAAATCATCTAGCATAATTAAGTCTGATTAGTGTCAAATAGGATGACGAGCTCCCTACCAAGAAATACTTCAATCTATTTTTATGATAGCCTTTTCTCTACTGGGAAGTGATTGCCAAACCAAAGTAGGAAAAATCTAAACACCTAGGTTGTCAATTAAAAGACCATTTAGTTTGTTGAAATAGTAGTATTTAGTGAGTGTTATTTGTATAATTGTACTGCTAAAAGAGACTATTTCCACATTTCAAACCCCGCAAGAGCAACTCTATCATTGCGCCAAGTCTTCTTCTCACATTTTTCACTAGCTAACATGCAAAAATCTTTTTGAATTCTACCATTCTTGATATCCATATTTCTCTTCATAAGAAGGTACTAGACTTAAGCTCGATGAACCCATTGCTCCAGTCGAAGCTGCTTTAAAGGAGGACCAAGATGTGGCTTAGTCCTCTGGGGGCATCGCCACTTTCCTGTTGTCTCAAAAGCACTAGGATTCAAGTTGGTTGTTTCTGCAAGTGCCTTTCTTGTCAAACCATGCTTGTGGCAGTTTGATGCAATAGTGACACCACTTAAAGGAGACTGAACTGCAGCAGGACTTGGTAAAGGACTTTCCTTGTGCACTTGGTTATTTCTGCCCTTTCTGGTTGATCTAAAACCATTCTCTCGTAAGTCATTTATATGATTTTCTTTGTCCATGATTTCTTCAGCTTGCCTTTTGGATAACTTCTGACTTGACACACTAGTCTCTGAACTATTTTTAGATCGCACATCATCAGCAAGTTCAACACTAGCTTCAGATTTCAAGCTGTTCTCTACAGAATCCTTCCTGTGAATTGGATGTCTACAGAATTTTTCACCTTCGCAGCTTGATTGATTAATTACACAGGATACTTTGCAATCAGTTTCTTGAGGCGACGTGGTCTCTAAATGCTCTCCAGTGGTTTTACTTTCTTTGATTACCATGCCGTATCTTGGTGAATCACATTTGCTATTCTGCATTGTCTTGTAATTTGGTGTATGTTGATAAATCCTTTCCAGAGACATTTCATTGGATACTCCTGTGTTCTTTGGGCCATCAGCCTCCTCCTGATCCTTCGAAGTAAAGGAAAAATCACTAAGGGTACTTGTGACAATATGGTAAGGTAGAACCTCTATTGTGTAGCTGAAGTATTAGTTACATTCTTTGCATGATAGAAACAATTGTACAACTAACAGAATCAGACATGAGATAGTTCATATGCATAACTAGCTTTCAGCCAACAGACAATACCTCTAACCAACTAAAGCCAAAATATTCAATAAGTCTACATCTAAAGCATGATTCATGAAGAATTTATGATCGAAAGGAGAGAGAAGGGAAGTTGAAATATAAAACCAAGTAGATCAAGAGTACCTTTGAGGCAGATTGATGCTGATACTTGTCATCGTGGATAAAAGCAGTTCCTAATGAACTCCTCAAATTCTGAGGTTCCCCACTGCCACTATACTCATCCATATACACTTTGTCATCTAATTCTTTATCATGATCTGGAAGTATGAAATCTTGAACAGTATCCACTTTTGGAGATTCATAAACATAGCTAGAGAACCAGTTCCGGATGTCTGGAGGCTCTGATAAAGACCACATAGGAAAATGAAGATCAGCAATAAAACAAACTATCACTGCCTGCTTAAAAAACGGAAACTCTTATATTAGGAGGGATCACGCTTACCTGAAGCAAGTGACATGTCATCTGAAGAGTCCATATCCTAGAAGACACAAGAACGCAAAATCATGATCTAGGAAGATAACACAGGAGAGACAATCCAAAAGAATCCCAATGCTCACTTTGTGCCAAAAAGGGAACTCATCGGTACATGACTTGATGTTTGTCAATCCATACAAGATTTTATAAAGGTTCCTTACACAATACTTCCAATAAAATATTTTTGAGCTTTACAGACTATAGGGTACGTGCTAATGAAACCTGTAGGAATAATCAGAGAAAATCGAAACCATTCTTATCCAAATCCACCACCAAGATAGAGCACTTTATAACAGACTCGGATAATCAAAAGTTTGCACAATAGCAACAATAGAAAATAGCTTTCCTGACCTACCCATTTGTTATCTGCAAGAGAGTTTGTACACTGCACAAGGCCCTTTGAAGCCACATCGACACCAGAAGACAAACTATGGTTTTCCCCATTTGTTCCATTTTCAGCAGAATTATCTTCCTCCTGGCTGTTGATGTCTGCTTTGCATCCTATGGAGCTAGTATCCTCATTGAAACCGATGTCTATTGATTCAGGGACTCTAGAATCGTCACTACCAGCCAATAGGGGAGTTTCAGGCACACAACTTGAGAAACAGTCCTTGGAATCTAAAGACTCTGATAGCGCTGACATGGGGACAGAAAGTCAGCTTCCTATGAATCTGATATGAGCAATTTTTGATGTGCAAATTTAAGGGAAAGAGATGAACTTGAAGCCTTAATTTGTGGTCTATTTCTCAGCATATATAAGGTTTTAAATGTCGCTTCTTTTACTGAGATGCCAGAAAACAATAGTAAGCAATACTTCACAGTATGTAGAAGAGCCTAACTTACCAGAAGAAAATAAGAGATTATCTGAAGCTCTTGAAACCTGCGAAACAACTACTAAAGTTATATCACTAATCTTAGAAAATGATATTAGGTAACAATAATTACAACTTTCAAAGCTCCTGGTAACTATAAGGCGAAATTCAAGAAGCAGAAAGCAAAAATCTCTTCAATGTTGAGACTCCATGCAAGGATTTACGAGTATAACCAAATCTTATGATCACGGGGAACTGCATTATTAGCGAGAGCTTAACTGCTAGTTAGTTGGTTAGTTGCTCATTCTGTTATTGAGTGATTAGCTGTCAGATTAGTCGGATAAGAATATTAGTTAGTTACAGGCATGTGCTTAGCATGTGCAGCTGTGTAGCTAGTATAAATGTGGACCATGTGTACTCTTATGCTTCAATTGAAATGAAATAACAACTCTCTTCTTCTAGTTTGAGTTTCCAGATCTAAGATCATGGAAGCTTAACTTCCATAAGATTGTGATCTCGTTTGAGTCACAACATGGTATCAGAGCGGCGAACTTGAGGTTTTGATTTGCTCACAAATGTTTTCTTTCAAATCCTGTTCGTGAAGCAGAGGGACGGCTATGGCGGAATTAACAGAGTTGACAGTTGCAACGTTAGTGCACAATCATCCTCTTTATCTTCAATCTACATATTCACAAGGTACAGCATTGATTCCTATCAAACTTATGGGCCCTAAGAACTATGGTCCCTGGAGTAGATCAATGCGACTTGCATTGTTGGTGAAAAACAAAATCGGCTTTGTTGATGGAACATGATTGAAGAGCTCATACAAGGGAGAACTGGCAGTTCAATGGGAAAGGTGTAACAGCTGGTTTACTACCAACAATCGCATGCGCTTCGAATGTCAAACGTGTTTGGGAGGATTTCAAGGAAAGGTTTGATAAGTCCAATCCCACTATAGTTTATCAATTATGGACGGAGGTTGCAAATTTGAGGCAAGGCACTGATTCTGTAACTGATTATTACTCAAAGTTGAGAGATCTGTGGGATGAGCTAGATGTGCTAGTACCTACGCCTTCATGTACATATGATGAGGCTCAACCTTACATCGAACACTTTAGGACAACAGAGATTGCTAATGTTTCTAATGGGATTGAATGAGACTTACAGTCATGTGCAAAGTGATATCTTATTGAAATCGGATGTGCCAAGCATAAATCAAGCTTATGCAATAGTAGTTCAAGAGGAAAGCCAAAGAGTGTGAGGAGTTGTTGATACGAACAGGGAACCTCTCACTATGTTAGCAAACAGAAATCAGAATTTTAGAGGAAAAAAGATGATAGGACCACCATGTATTCATTGTGGATACAAAGGACATTCAAGTGAGAAGTGTTATAGAGTGGTAGGCTATCCCCCGGATTTTAAGAGCAAGAAGAAGAATAATCAAGGAGGATCTAGTGATTTCATCAATCAGCAAAATGGAGCAGGAAGCCACAGATCTGCAGGAGGTTCATATCAACATGATACAGGTAGCTTCAGACCACATGCTCACAATGCAGCAGCTGAAAGTCATGATCAAAGGCATGGACTTATTGATGAGGAGTATAATCAAGTGAAGAATCTCAGACACAACATAGAACAAGGTGAATGCAAAGCAAATGTGGCAGGTAGTGTTTCCTTGCTAACAAAGTCATGCTCTCCTGATTGGATCATTGATTCTGGTGCTACTCATCACATCACATCTTGTAAGGATCTGTTAGAAGATCTAAGATGTTTAGATGATTAGAAATTCAGCACCGTTCAGCTTCCAACAGGCAATAGAGCATCAATCACAAGTACTGGAAATTCTATAATTTTGGGAGATCAAGTAGTGAAGAATGTCCTACATATGCCTGATTTCAAGTTCAACTTGCTTTCAGTGGCTAGCTCACTGAGGACTTATTATGCAGTGTCAGTTTTTTTCCTAATTTTTCTGTGCTGCAGGCACTCTACAGTGGCAAGGTGATTGGGATTGGTAGAGAAACTGATGGTTTATATCTGTTGAAGGATCACATAAAGGCAGTGGCAGGAACAACACTGAAGGATCAAAATTTGACAACTCTGTGGCATTTAAGACTTGGTCATCCTTCAGTCAAGGCAATGCAGCATATTTCATCTATCAATGGATGTATAACCTCTACAGATCAACATCAATGTCAGATATGTCCTATAGCTAAACAAAGTAGACTAGTTTTTCCTATTAGTTCACATAAGTCAAGTCATATTTTCCAGTTATTACATGTTGATGTTTGGGGTCCTTATAGGACTCCAACCCATGACAAGAAGCAATACTTTGTTACACTAGTGGATGACTATAGCAGATATACTTGGACATGCTTGATTCAACATAAAACTGAGGTTCACATTGTGTTGAAAGATTTTCTATTAATGGTACATACTCAGTTTGATGTGAAAGTCCAAACATTGAGATCTGACAATGGCACTGAATTTTTTAATTCCACTTGTAGAAATCTGTTTTCATCCCTAGGTATAGTGCATCAAAGTTCCTGTGCTTATACTCCACAACAAAATGGGATTGTGGAGAGAAAGCATAGGCATATACTTGATACAATAAGAGCTTTGAGGTTTCAAGCTGCTGTTCCAGTTAAATATTGGGGTCATTGTGTTAAGACAGCTACTTATCTGATTAATAGACTGCCTACTGATGTGTTGGGTGGCAAGTCTCCCTATGAGTTATTATACAAAGTGCAACCTAAAGTAGAACACCTGAGAGTGTTTGGTTGCCTAATTTTGCATCAGTGTTGCCTAGACTTGACAAGTTTGCTCCCAGAGCAAAGAGATCTGTTCTTATGGGCTACTCAGAAACTAAGAAGGGCTACTTACTGCTGGACTTAGAAGCACACAGCTTCTTTGTTAGTAGAGATGTTTGCTTAATGGAATATGTATTTCCTTTCAAGGAAGATGCAGATGATACACTTGACATGTTTCAATCTCCACTAACCTTAGAACCTGTCAGTTCTATTCCTGATCCTCCAAATGTTTGTCCTGTCACACAGATTTGTGTACTATCCCTCATACAACCACACCACCTCCTATAGTTTCATCTAATGAGCAGTCCACTTCTCCAACATCACAGGCCCCTACATGTGATCCTGAGTCTCAAGATGATAATGTTGTAGTGCCTAATGGTCCTGATTTCACAGAGGATAATACTTCTCCCACTATCCTACCTTCTATATCAGAGTCTTCTGCTAGGCCAAGCAGGGCTGTCAGACCACCTGTTTGGCATAAGGATTATGTTCTTTCCAAGAGTGCTAAGTCATCTTGTGTATATCCAATTAGTAGCTATCTCTCTTATAGCAATTTGAGCACCAAGTCTCAGTCCTTTCTTACTTCCATATCTGCTGCCATTGAACCATCTACTTTCAAAGAGGCTTCTCAACAAGCACATTGGATTGAAGCAACATAGGCTGAAATTGCTGCATTGGAGCAGAATCATACCTGGGACGTGGTTCCTTTGCCTCCAGGGAAACAAGCTATTGGTTCTAAATGGGTGTATAAGATTAAACACAATGCTAATGGTGATATTGAAAGATACAAGGTCAGGTTGGTTGCTAAGGGGTATAGCCAACAAGAGGGTCTAGACTATCATGATACCTTCTCACATGTGACCAAAATGGTCACAGTGAGAACAATCATCAGTCTAGCTGCCTCTCATAACTGGCCCCTTTTCCAAATGGATGTCCATAATGCTTCTTTGCAAGGGGATTTGACTGAAGAAATTTGTATGGAATTGCCTCAAGGTTTTCAGAGGCAGGGGGAGTACAAGATGTGTAGGCTACTAAAGTCACTATATGGTCTCAAACAGGCTTCTAGACAGTGGAATCTCAAACTTACTGAGGCATTGGTGGATATTGGCTACTGCCAAAGTTCTCATGACCATTCCTTGTTTACCAAACAGGAGGGGGGCAACATGGCTGTTATTTTAATCTATGTCGATGACTTGCTTATCACAGGGAATAGTCAGGTCTTGATACAGGAGCTAAAGTAGTCTTTGCACAACAAGTTTAAATGAAGGATCTGGGTGATCTCAGGTATTTCTTGGGAATAGAGGTGCTGAGATCCAAGGCTGGGATATTACTCACCCAAAGGAAATATGCCCTGGAACTTATTTCTGATGCTGGACTTAGTGGTTCTAAACCATCTAGTACTCCCATGGAAGCAAATGCTCGATTGACAACAGTGGATCATGATGAAGCTACAAGGGTAACTGATGATCCTTTGTTCCAGGAAGTGACAAGATATCAGAGACTCATTGGCAGATTGTTATACCTCACATACTAGACCTGATATTAGTTTTACAGTTCAGGCCTTATCTCAGTTTATGCAGTAGCCAAAGGTGTCACATTGGGAAGCTGCATTGCGACTAGTGAGGTACATCAAAGGATGCCCAGGCCAGGGGTTACTGCTCAGTAGTGATTCTGACTTAAGGATGGAAGCATTTTGTGACTCAGATTGGGCTGCTTGTCCTAACACAAGGAGGTCAGTGACAGGATATGTCATTAAACTGAGCAAGTCCATTATCTCTTGGAAATCCAAGAAGCAGCACACTGTGGGCAGGAGCTCAGCTAAAGCTAAATATAGGAGTATGGCTACAGTTGCTGCAGAAATTACTTGGTTGGTAGGGTTGCTAAAAGACTTGACTATGGTGGTGGCTCAACCTGTTCGAGTGCATTGTGATAGCAAGGCAGCAATCCAAATTGCTTCTAATCCTATCTTCCATGAAAGGACTAAGCATATAGAGATAGATTGTCACTTTGTGAGAGAGAAGATCAAAAGTGGGCTCATTCTTCCTGCCTACATCAACACTAAGGACCAGCTAGCTGATTTGCTTACAAAAGGGTTAGGAGCATCTCAACATTATTACCTATTGAGCAAGCTTGGAGTTTACAATGTATATGCAAATTCCAGCTTGAGGGGGAGTATTAGCGAGAGCTTAACTGCTAGTTAGTTGGTTAGTTGCTCATTCTGTTATTGAGTGATTAGCTGTCAGATTAGTCAGTTAAAAATATTAGTTAGTTACAGACATGTGCTCAGCATGTGCAGCTATGTAGCTACTATAAATGTGGACCATGTGTACTCTTATGCTTCAATTGAAATGAAATAACAACTCTCTTCTTCTAGCTTGAGTTTCCAGATCTAAGATCATGGAAGCTTAACTTCCATAAGATTGTGATCTCGTTTGAGTCACAGCATGCATAGTTTAATGGACCTATTAAGATCGCTGTGACATTAAATTTTGTAACAAGGGGGTTGATTTTTACTTCTTTTGTCCCAGTCCTTGTGAGGGGGTTGATTCAATTCAACAAATTTATTTTCTTTCCACAAATTTAAATGAAAAGGGAAAAAATCTAAAGGTAAGGTTTAAGGAATAAGACATGAAGTTCAACTACCTTAATTGGAAGTTCCATATCTCCTTGTGAAGCTACATTCTCACCACAATGCGAAGAATTCCTTTGGCCATCAACCTCTTCATCCAAATCATCTCTCTTTCTTTTTCTGCCATCTCCAGAATCAATCTTTCTGAAACCATCATTATCTTGAAAATCATCAATCCCACTCAACACCGGTGATTCATATGCATAGCTCGAGAACCAATTTCCAATATGAGGAGGCTCTATTTGTTAAAACGAGAAAAAACCCAATTAGAAAAAACAATAGATTGAACCTTCTAGATGACTCAGGTCTCAATTATGCATACCAGAAGGAATCGACATTGAGTCTACAGAATCCAACACCTGCAATTCAAAAGTTGTTCATTCAGTGAGAAGCTTCATTTCATTTTTGTTAGCAGAAAAGAAAAAACAAACATTAAGAAGCTTCTGGCATTACCTGCTTAGACATCTGGCTAGAGGCTACAAAGATAACCAACTCTATTGTATCAAATAAAACATGGTCTGTTTCTAGCCATTTTCGGATCTAGATAGTCTACAATGGCGCCTCTGCTAAATTTTCAAATTCGTTATTTCCCGGGATAAATTTTTCGTTATTTCTGGGTTCAACTTTTGAAATACCACATTTCTCCTGTATTATCCGCTTAGCTGCAGAAATGGTCCACTAGTTTACCTTTATTACATTTTAATGCATATACAATGATACAAACACCACTTGGCCGTTCTAGTTTGATTTTAGTATCAAAATTGGTCCCTAGCTTTGAAATATAACCAATTGCTAATCTTCAATTATTAAAAATAGGAGTGTTTATGGGTCGGTTTTTGGTTAAAACAAAATCAAATCAATTTAATCGATTTTTAAATTATTAAAATCAAATCAAATCAAATATCATACATAACCATCGGTTTGATTTTTTCAATTTTTAAGAAACCTAGTGAGTAATGATATTTCTTTTCTTTTTTTTCTCCTGCGATTTGAAAAGACTTTTTCATCCTTCCCACTTAGAATTCATTTTTACCTTTTTATTATGGGAGCTATAATGACTTAAGATCTACAAGTTTTAATCAAGTGAATAAAGTTTATAAGAAAAATAATTTTCAAAAGTTAAATCTCATAGTCTTTTCTTTAAATAACTAAATGAGTTTGGATTCATATTGAATTTCTTTTAAGAAATGGACATAAGATGTAAAGTTCATTATCCTATTAGAGATATGTAGAAAATTTTGATGAAAAAGTAATTAGAGTATTTAAAATTATTTATAAATATTAACATATTGTGTGTAGATATAATTATAAAAAATGTGTATATAATTTATCTG
>JACEIK010002357.1:0-23869 GCA_018107945.1 Datura stramonium
TTGGTTAGCACATATCCTCACTTTTATATAAAATCACATGAAAATGTATCAAATAGCTTAGCAAACACGACTAATTTAAGTTGTAAAGCGTATCACGGGATCTATATTATTTCCCGTGATCAAGGTGCAGGACGAGTCATTGGACGACTCGTGAGAAGAGCCCACGAGTCGTCAGGTGACCCGTGAGGAGGCTTGGAGGAGCTGGGAAGAAGTGAAGGACAAGGGGTCCCCACGGGCGTGGGAAAGACTTGTGGTCAGTCATCACAAGTCGTCAAGTCAGTCGTGGGGTGAGGGTGAAGAATAAATGGAGGAAGTCAACCAGTGTACTTAACGGGAGGAGACCACAACTCGTCATCTCAGACGAGTCGTGGTATGAGTCATTGGATTATATATAAGTAAATTGATATAAGGGAAGACGATTGGCGACCACAAGTCGTAGTCACCCCTGACGAGTTGTTATGTCATCCGTTAGGAGCCCAGTGATCAGCCAAGACAGTGAACCCAACGAGCCACGTGACGAGTCGTGAATGCCAGTAACGAGTCGTCAGGTCACCCGTCAGGGTCACCTAGCAGTTATTTTTCTGCGAATTAGTAAGGGCATTTTCGTAAATTTCTAAGATCTTAAGGCCTAAACTATGACGTTTTGAATTACGAATAGGGATATTTAAAGGGGTTAAGGTCAGTTTATACTTCATTCATGCATGCAAGGTAGGGGAAGTGAGAGAGTTATTCAAGATTAGTATTCATCAATTCATTGCAATTCCTTCTTGGGTTATCAAGAGAGGTTAAGAACCAGTATTCCCAAGTATGTAAGGCTATCAATGGGTGACTTCTTCCACACCCATAACCATCCTCTATGATTTTTACAAAAATGTTATTAAAAAATTCATGGGGTTTTGAAGATGATCTTTATAAGAGTCTAACGATTTGATAATGGGTTTTGTGATTTTAGAATCTCATCATAATCTATTGGTTTTAGTCAGTTTTTATTATTTAAATCATTTATAATGTCACATCCCACCTTGGGAGGCATGACGGGCACCTAGTGCCACACTAGAATTTGACTGACCTAGCTAGGATTATGCACGTCTGGTGCACGCCTGCAACTCGACTCAAGAAAACAACGGTCTATATCTCGGTTGTAAACACAGCCCCTGGCCGACAAGGCCTTATAGCCACCTATAAATGAAAATAGCTAACTAACAACAAACCATAACAGGGAGTTCTATGCAGGCCAACAAGGCCGTCATGATATCTAGTTATAACTGAAATGGAAACAATCTGCTATCCTAGGCCCTATATGGCCAACATACAAAATATAACTGATTAAGGCCCCACACGGCCAACATTCAACAAAATGACTGATGACTGTAGTCTACAAGCCTTTAAGAATACAAATAGTGGTCGGGACAGGGCCCCTGCCTACCCCAAGATACTGTACAACTGAAAGACAGAACTCTCTACAACCTGGAAGCTCCGAATAAGTCGGAAGGTACAATCAACATAGAATAACCCACCCAGAGCCCCCATAAGCCCCGGTGAGTGCACTTCAATCTATATACCCCTAACCAGGTTTCTATGACTACACTGGTGCTATAGCCAACCTACCAGTCTCCTGGGTATGCAACTGGGCCCACTTGGCCCCTGATCTGTAGTTGTGTCTGAGTCTGGTGGACTCCTGATATCTGCACCCCGGGCACCAGGCTCGTCGGGGGTGTGGTGCTGATACGGCATATGTACAATAGTCCATCCATGGAATGGACACTATGAGGACCTGGGACCCCATCTTCGTCCCTTGCGGACGGCATGCCGCTCTTTCTAGAGTGACGTCATCTCTCCCCTGGAGGGAGTCGACACAGCTAATAACCCTGGGGTGGTCATGGAAAGCTCCTAAGTAAGGGCAACCCCGAACCCAGAGACTATACTAATATCTCAATCTAGCCACTCGAAAGGCATAACTGGCCTTCTGGGTCTAATGCCACCGCTACTCACCCCCTAGGATAATCTGTAAAACTGCTAGTAGGCACACCATGCACCTGTATCTGATTAGAGGATCCTGATAGTGATCATGATCTCTAATAGTTTGGACTGAATAGGGCGAGATCTGGAGTGGTCCAACATAACCCTGAATGTCCTACTCAGACGACTCAAACTCATAAGCAACTAAGGGGTCGTCAATGACTAACTATTCAACTCAAACGCCTGGGATAACTGCAGGGCTAGTACTGGCCGAACTTGCGTTCGAGCGGTCGGCCCCTAATCCCCTATGGGAAGTTTACTGACGTCCTTAGCCTGTGGGAAGCACTGTACTAACATGGTACTTACTAGCGCCTTAGACCTCATCTTGGTCTAATCGGGTCTTATATTACTGTTCTGGGTGATTCTTAACCTTATAGACAAGTTCATATAAACTTAGCCACTCCTGGCGACCTGTACCTGAATACCTTATGAGGGTTGACTAGTGCGCTGGTCCAGCCTCCAACTTCTAATAAGGTCCCCTTTCTTAGGGTATCCACTGGTCTATTTGACATGGGCGACTGGACTAGATTTCTAGTGGTCTGTTGAATGAATGCTAAGTCAACTGGGACTGACAACCACTGGTAATACTAATGACTAAACCTAACTAGGTAGCAGGCTATCACTAGCTCACTAGACAACTCTGGGCTGCTGTTTCTAAGGCATGGCTCTCCTATCTAGGTTGCTGGCCCTGGGGCGTAGGAATGCGCCAATGGCCCCGAGGAATGCTTTCCTGACAATACAGGCGCCAAACTGGTAGTTAAACTGCCTAATTGCTCCCATACTTGTTCAACCAAATGGTTCAGGCCCGATAACTCTCACGAGCTCCTAAAGTCTAGGCCTGGCAACAACATATAAGTCTACCAACCCAATGAACTGGAAAATAGAAGAGTTTTGATGACGCTCCTAGCGCGAATCACACTTAACCTACTCCCTTTTGATGAGGGATCCTGCGGTATGATCTGTATACATTTTCTAGCAGCTAACCAGAACTTATGTAACCGTAATCTACTAATAGCAGTTAATCACGACATACCTGAGCTCTATCTATATCACTAACAGCTAATTACAACATATCGACTGACAGTCTAATGGTAGCAACTGTCTGCGGCAGCTGAAATCGTTATTTCTATTCGAGAACATAAGTCGTAATGTTGTACGATAAGGATACTTGCTGAGAGTTAAGCCTCACATACCTCGACTGTCGTTCACTGATCAACTGGTGAGTATCGGCTCGTATACAACTATCTTTCTCAACTGCAATGGTATTACTAGAAGAAAATAGCTAGTTTCAATACNGCAATGGTATTACTAGAAGAAAATAGCTAGTTTCAATACTAAATTCAATAAAACGATAATTTTATATAATTATATTAATTATATTTCAACTTAACAAAACACGACGAAAATCCGTAATTTCTCGAAAACCCAAAAGGAAGAAATGCTTACTTTAATCCTGTGATCGTATTGATACAAGTATGGAGCAATTCCAACAACTTTGGCTCGGCGGGACGACGATTCACCGGGAAAATTTCACGAAACTAACTCCGTAGCAATGCTCCTTGCAGCCTTATACTTCGATACCCGAAGGTAATTCGTATTTGGACGGCATTTCATAGCATAAACGGGGAAGATTTACTTGGTTCCTTCGTACCTTTTCTCTGCTGGTCGAGTAATATCTGAAAATAACTTAAATCAAACAATGAGACTTATATATACTTGAGGCGGTGGACAAGGCAACATGGCACATACCTCAATGCGCCAATTTACTAGCGTGCCACGTT
The DNA here is from genome assembly GCA_018107945.1 of Datura stramonium. Lineage (NCBI taxonomy): Eukaryota > Viridiplantae > Streptophyta > Magnoliopsida > Solanales > Solanaceae > Datura > Datura stramonium. Next base: position 3,801 of record JACEIK010002357.1, read on the forward strand.
GGGTAACGCGGAGGGGGCTGCTCCGTGCCACGTTGCCCCTCTGGGCAACTTGGTTCAACCTCCTCCTGTGAAATCCCGACTTTGCACTCGTTCGGTCTTTCCCCTGGCCCTTTCCTCGTACATATGGCACTCTAAAATTCTCAACCAACATATGAATAGGCCGACTAAACGTTAGAACTTACGGGGTGTAACATATAATTTTATCTATTTTGATTTCTATGAAACTAAGCCTAATTATGCATGACCCACGATGAATCGATTTATGATCTTCTCTCCAAATGATGATATTTATGAACCCAACATGTTTACGATTTGAATTATGGATTTATTATACTACCCATCATGATTTTATGAATTCCAAGCTATATGCATGATTTACAAGTATGTATGAACCTTATAAATCATAAATTATGTTTTGGCCGACTCATGGGCCTCATTTCATGGCTAGTTCACGTATGTACAAGTATGTTTATGATTATCATGATTTAACTAGCCCATGAATTCATGCATGTTATACCATGAGCACTATATATGTTTTGGGAGTAGTATTGAACACCGAGTAGGTTCGGGGCTTAGGTTCTGCCCCGTATCTCATAAACTACGTGCCACCGTAGGTATGTTGGGACCTCCATGTGACTGTCCCCGGCCCAAATAGCCCTTTATTCATGGTGATATCACACTTTCATGGTCCTACCCTTTTCAAGGTACGGACACCCTCCCAACTAGGGTCACAAGTCGGGCTTCATGTGCGCTCATATGGGATATGTCAATTAAGAGAATCTCCCACTGTTCCTCATGATTTATGCATTTATGATTATATATATTGGCTCAAGTCATGTTCAATAAATCTTTTCTCGTATGATTATGATTTCGATTGCATCACCAATGTTTTGAAAACCTTGAGCCTTGTGTTATGGTACGATATTTATAATATGAGCATGATGTCCTACTCCTATGATCGTTTATGAGATTTATATATTTTAAATGTCCATTTTACTTACCTTGCATACTCAGTACATTTCACGTACTGACTGCATACTTTCAATGTTGTATCGTTTCATGATACAGGACCCGGCTCTCAGGCTCACCCTCCTCAGGAGCTCCTCAGAGTTCACTATCAGCTTATTTGGTGAGTCCTCATGTTCCGAGGGCCATATGTTCAGACTCTATGCTTTTCTTTCAGTTTTAGAATTTTTGGGTTAGTTGGGGAGTTGTCCCATTAACCTGTCTTTCATTATTAGAGGCTTTTCAGACTACAAGTTGTATTCAGCTGTCATATATGGATTGCGTATTGTCCTTTCTTCGTATTTATGGCATGTTTATGTTTTCTTATGATAAGTCTTCCGCTTCTGTAATTGAATTAGATGTACGCTCATGCCATGAGTTGAATTGGGGTCTCTCAGGGCTCCTTGTCCCGTGTCAACGATCCGGGTGTACGTTCGGGTTGTGACAGAATAGAACATATTAGGCTCGGAAACTAGATGACGCCTTATGGGCGTATCGAACTACCTATATAACACCAATTAGAATGTCACCCTACTAGCTTGTTTTTGGCAAAGCTTTTCACTTTCCCATTGAGCTAGAGCATAAGGCCCTGTGGACATTGAAAAGTTTGAACCTTGATCGGGAGAAATCTATCCAAGGGCGAGTGGAAAATCAACATGAGTTGGACGAATTTAGAATGAGGGCATACGAGAATGCAACCATCTATAAGGCCCACATGAAGCATTACCATAACAAGAAAATTTTGCATCAAAATTTCACCCTAGGAAAATGGGTGTTGTTGTTTAACTCAAGACTAAGGTTATTCCCAGGAAAGCTTAAATCTAAATGGTCAGGCCCATTTAAGGTGTCCCAATTTTTTGGGAATGGTGCTATTGAACTTGAGGGAGAAAATGGGTCAAAATTCAAGGTGAATAGAAAAAGGGTAAAGAAGTATTTGGGAACGTTGGAAGAGGTTAGCCAAGTGGAGGTCATGTACCTAGATGAACCATAGTAGACAAGGTGCATCCGTCAAACCACGACATTAACCAAGGCGCTTCTTGGGAGGCAACCCAAGTAATTTTACCATTGTTGCTTTGAATTCTTTGTTTTTTTTTGTTTTATAGGTGGACTGGATATTAAACAAGGAGGAGAAGAATAGAGTAGGCACTGCGCTAGACCAGCAAAATACCGGGGCACAAGTGCGAGGCGCCTCCTTGTCACAAGTGGAAAGAAGAAAAGTGGAGAAAAAGAGAGGAAATCGATGACTCATCAGTGTTACACCGGTGACAATACACGACCAGTCGGATGGGTGCCAGCTCAAACCAGTACACCTTGGAGTTGGGGTATAATTAGTGATCCAACTGGTGGAACACCGGTGCCAAACTGCGAATCGCCAGTCTAACTCCGGTTGCAAAATAATGAACACAATGGATGACGGTCACCGGCGGTTAAACCAGCGAAACGCCGACATTCACCGGCCATCATCGGTTAAGCACCGGTCAAGGTACGAACTTCATTTAAAATGTTGACTGACCTGTTGATGACCCAACCTAGGGATTTTTAAAAAATCTGGTCAAATCTTTTCAACTACTAAAAAAACCCTTCTCTCCCCCTTTTCATCAAAACTCCCACCACTTTTTAACTTCCCAAAACCCACCTTCCAAACCTAATACCATTAACACCCACCTTCTTCCTACCCAATTACCACTCCTCTCTCATCCTTTAAAACCTCTCCTCCTTCACTCCTTTCAACTCATCTCATCTCCCATCATTGTGAAGACACCATAGTTGGGCAAGTTTCCAAGCTTCCATCCCCTTGCCTATTCTCACTTCTCAACTTGGTATATGTCTCCTACTTCTGATGTGCTTATATTAAGAATATGAATCTGAATTCAAGCATGCTAGAGTAGATCTTGGTCACACCCATGTTCCTCATCTTCCATTTTATGTTTCTCATTGAATGAATATTATCCATATTATGGGTATGTTGGGGTGGTGGTTAGATGTTTAAATATTGATATGGGTGTTTTCTTTGGTAAACATGCTTCATGATTTAAATGATTGAGATTTAGTTGGGGGTAAATTCTGAGTAGACCCAAGTGCTTAAAATGTACGATTTGCCTAATCATAGATAGGGCAACGTCTTTCTTAAGGGCAAAATCGTCAGTGTTATTTTGGTTGTATTGCTTGTGTAAATAATAGTTATGTGCAGTGAGTGGGTAAATCATGATTTTGGAGGTATTATTGTTAGCTGAATTGAGTAAAAGTAAGCAGTGTTCCATCGGTGAATCACCGGACATGCCCGGTGAAACGCCGGCTGAACTGCAATTCCAAGCACGAGGCTACAGGCCACTACAAATGCCCTGTGTGTCACCAGCACTTCGCGGGTCAGGAGTGATAAATCGCTGGTGTGGCACCAATTCATAGCATAGATGCCTTGTTCTCCGCCAAATGCCGATTGTTCATCGGTGCTTCATAGCTCTCCACCTGCATCTCACTGGTGCATCCAGAAAAAAAAATTCGCTTTTCCCATTTGTTTACCATCCAATCCTTAGAATTTTATTATGTAATTTAAATTAGTTATTATTTCCTTTTACACTCTTTGTATGGAACTAACATTATCTTGCAAAATCATATCAATCTCTAGACAACACAGCAAAGGGAAAGCCTCAATGACAATCACTGTATCTCAAGAGTTAGATCCCGAGGAGGCCCAGTGAATCTCACAACTTCGTTTTGGGCTGGATAAAATGGAGGGGTATTATTTGTTCTTCAAGAAGACTCAGTCAATCACTGCAGAGACTCAGTTTTATGTGGAGGCTTTCAAGGATAAATTTCCAAACATTTACAGTCAGATCGGCATTTGCGATTGGGGGCCATTCACCATACCCATGGACCCTTACTTTCCTGAGTTGGTATGAGAATTCTATGCCTCTTATAGGACAAGGAAAAACATCTTAAAGCACAAAGGCCTAGTAGACACAATGCCTTTCCTTCCATCTATGCTAGTACAGGGTCAAGAAGTGAACATTACCCTAGAGGCAATCAACTCCATCTATTAGGCTGAACTGATCCGACCAAATTCGAAGTTAAAAAGGAAGGTGGAAAATAAAGAGAATCAGTTTAAGTGGGTGGCAGAAATAATTGCAAAAGGCCAAACACAATGGGCTACATCAAAAGGAATAATTCATCTCCATGATCTAAAGTTTGAAGCTCGCATGTGGCTGGATTTGGTATGTTCTTGGATTATCCCTTCCAAGAATACAACACATGTCCCCATTGAGGTCGCAATTCTTATGGCCTGCATCATTGATCAGAAACACATTAATGTGGGGGAAGTCAAATCAGAAAAATTCAAAAGGAAAGTCAAGCAATAGACAACATTTTTGCCTTATCCCAGCCTCATTAGTATGTTATGCGTACGGACCACATGCCCTCTACTCAAACCACTGGACAGAACAGTGAGGGCTGACGGAGTGATTACGCTAGAACCAAAACTAATAAGGATGCCCTAGATTCAAAGCGACCCAAGGTGGCAGCGGACTGAAATAGCCCTCCATCTTCCATGCTCTCTAGCACAGCCCCAGGGTCACCACAAGCTGACAGAGTCAACTCCTCTCCACCAACCAGCCTTTTGAAGATGACACAAATGGCCCGTTCTCATAATAGCCAGTTGTTGAAGTTAGCCTCATGATCCAGCAAGCCATAAAGAAGGCCATGCAACCCATGGTTGAAACATTGGGATGCTTCTATGCTAAAGTTGAAGTTTTAGAACAGGAAGTGACTACCTTGAGAGGTGAAGTGGCAGGACACAAGGAAATGCTTTCACCTGAAAATATTGAAATCAATGAACCGCCAGCCACTACTGCACAACCTGAGGGAAGCAGGAGTCCACTGGATGATTGGTGCGTGGGGTATGATAGCCCTTCAAAAATCATGTCCGATGAGAAATATATCACAGTCGCCCACCGCCCTGTTAGATGCTCACTGTAAGCGAAATAGATCCATCATGGAGACCCGGTGAAGTGGACACCACTTCTTAGCATGAACTTAGAACTCTTCCAGATCATTGGGTGGTTCCCGGTCTAGGAAAACCACTCGAACTCCCACCTGATCCGTTCATGCCTTATGCGGCTGAAATTGCTTTATGGCACTTTGATTAGGCCACATACTCATGGATCCCTTGCACCCATCGTTAGATCATTCAGGGAGCCCTATTGACCTTGTTGTTCTTTCTTTTTACATTGATGGCAATGTATTTTTATAGTTGGGGGTGGGGATGAGTTCTCCGTTTCTTAATGAGAGGGTTTTGCCCTGTCGGGATGATTTAAAATGTTGATGCGGTTGGTTTATTTGTTCTTGAATTATTAGTGAATATGATTGGGTCCTTGTTTAATTTACAAATATTTCATGACCCAAGTTTGATTTTCGCCTTTATAAATAGTAGCTGGCGAATAAACTCTGAGGGTTTTCTTTATACCACGGTTCTTTCCCGAGTAGCAATTTCTTTCTCTTTTCTTTTTATATTATCGATCGGGGTGACATTTCTCAATGATAGATTGTAAGACAACTTTCTTAAGGTAAAATGCCATGTTTTTTAGTCTTGTTGAAATTATTTTTGAGGGGTACCGCCAAAACTTTTGTATGGCATGAAAAAAATAAATTTTGAAGAAATGGGGCATTTGGAATGGAAAATGTAGCACTCTCTTGTCATATATTGCACATTCCTTATTTGGCGTGTTGATTCACATTGTCAATTGTCTTAATATCATAATCTGGCTGTGGTGATATATTGTGTGAACTTCTTGGACTGTGATGCCTTACGTGGCGAGGCTGATTGAATGATTTCCATGCATATACGTTTGTCTAGAACTTGCTCTAAGTGTGATTCAAGGCAAAATCCTAGAGGTAGTTGCACTAAGAACATGATTTTAGGCTTTCTATTGCTAGTCCCACCCAAAATGATCTCCTTAAACATCTTCCTTTGCTAGCCAATATTGAGCCTTTGACCCTTTTTATTGGAAACCATATTACAAGTCTAATGACCCCTTTTTAGTCCCCGTCTTTGGCACCCATCCTTCCTAGTCGCTAGTGGTAAAATAATGAAAAATAGGGCTTCAAGCCCAGGAATAGGGAGAGATAAGGAAATATATGAAAATGAGACAAAAGCCTAAGTTTGGGGGTTCAGAAGAAAAGAGAGAAATGTGATAGCTGCAATGTAAGGTAGCACCAAATTGTGATTAAAATGAATGAATTGGTTGGTTGAAAAAACATGAATCATTGAAAAGTGAAAGAATAGTGAAAGGTGTTACCTCTTGCTTAGATGAGGCCAAATGTGAAATCCAAAGGCGTTATAAGGGTACCTCTTTTTAAACAAAAGATGAAGATGATGAGCAAGGAGAGATAAGGTGGAATAATCTCAATAGTGTGATGGGATGTTCAAAATATTCACAAATAGGCATTAGAGGAGGTTCTAACCACTAAAACTCATTATTTATTCTACTTTAACCTCTAGCCTTCTTCATGACTCCAAAGTCCTAATTGATTTTGAGTGTAGCAACTACATTAGTGGAGAGTTACACGAAGGGCAAGCCTATGGGTCAAGTTGTGTGCATGGAGAATTTCTTTGTGAGAGTGAGCATTATTGTCTTATTCTATAATTCCTTATGTGTGCATTTCTTGATGATAAAAGGGGATTCTCTTTTATTGTGAGTAGCATCACCCCTTTGGAAAAAATGCTTAGTGATTGGGACATTAGTGTTGTGAGCTTCAAGGAAAGCTTTGAATGTGAATTTGTAATGATTTGAGATTCTATGTGTGCTTGTTTTGATAAACTATGCCCGTGTTTTGAAGAACGAAAATATTTGTGAATCATGCCTATTCATTGTGGTTACCTCTTGAAACTTTTGCAACATGTTTTGGGGAGTCTCTTCTCTTTTCCTTGAGTCGGTGAGCAATTTTTGGGTTGTCATAGGTTCAGTGGTCCTTCGTGCATAAACTCATATGGTATAACATTCTATTCCATTTGCTCAGTTGCAAAGAATTGCATTACTTAAGGACAAGAAATGGTTCCAGTTTGGGGGTTTGATGAGTTGGTAATTTACCAACTCGTTAAGCTCTTAAACATGAGTTTTTGCTTAGTTTTCAGGTTATTTAGGTGGATTTTATTTCCTTTCTCCTTGATATTTGCAGGTACTTAACTTGAGTGTAAAAATCATGAAATTGAGTAAAAAGCATGAAAATAGAGATGAGGACCAGCGCTCCACCAGAGGACATCGGCAATACATCGGCTGACCACAGATGCCTAATATGCTGAGGAAGAATGGCTGCCGGTGGACCAAGAATCAGCACCAGCAAACTTCCGGTGTCAATGTCGAATTTCTCTAGAACCCATTGTCCATCAGCTGTGATCGACCGGCGGACCGCGTAGTAGCACCGGCGAACCGCCGGTGACTCACAAGTAACACCCATCAGAAAAGAGCAAAAGTGTCCAGTTCAAAGAAAGAGGAACATTTTTGTACCCTACTTTTGTACATCTCAAAAAGGAACTGAACCTTCTATTCCATAGGAATAATTCCATTGTATTGAATATTGAAGAGAAAGTAGAGACAAGTGGAAGAATTGAATTGTAGAGAGAGAAAGCTTCATCTTCTTCTTTGAAAAGATAGAAAAACTCTACTGGATATCAGAACCTTGTGCTTGAATTTTCTTACTCATTTTATTGAATATATATTGAATTATTCCTTAATGCAATGTCTTCTTCTACTTATATGAGTAGTTAAATTCCCTGTTAGGGGTGTGTGAATGATTAGGTTTAATTTGAATTGGGTATTATTTAATTGATCTTAGATTTACTCAATTAGTATAATTCTAGTGTTTCATCTATGTTTTAATCTAAATATTCATAGTTGCAAATGTGGGTCGTATTTACTTATTCTAATTTTACTTGAAAAGGAATTTAGAGTATTGGGAATGAAACATTAGTGGGTAGTTGGGTGTTGCTCATGTAGGGTTCGGCTAGAGATAGCCAAAACCCATTTTCAAACACCCATTGAGAATCAAAGCTAGAAATAGTTGATTTTTATCCAGGTTGATGTGGTTGTTTTGAAAAGGACTTTGGGGTTTGAGAAAACCTGAGGTATAAGGCATATAATTGGTTGAAAAAAGTAAGGTTCCACCTCGTCCACAACTAATTATATTGTTGAGTAATGCTAGGAGCTGTTAAAAATCCCAATTCGATGATACCTTGATAATATCACACCCATAGTAGTCTCTCCTTTGGTATTTTCTACCCTTTGTCCCTGTTCCCGTGAGCGAATTTTGTAGTTCAATTGACAAGTTGTGATTCATTCAAGCTATTCATAGTTGCCAATAAAGGTTCAATATATCATACCCACAGGGAATATACATTGAACCGTTCATGGAAGATTTGACAACTCATCATGAGTACTCATTTAACTTCACATAAACTGTCAAATCATTATAAACACATCAACAATTTGAATACACAAAATACATGATCATATGTTTAGTTCATTTAAGCTGTAATATTCCTAGATCAATCTAATTTCTTTACACTCATTCATATAATATAAAGAATGGTGATATGTCGGGCACACGCCTCCATCACATCACCATGAACACTAAAACACTAAACATCAATGTACACACATGCTAGAGGGTCTTATTTCTGCCCTTTCAATCATGACCTGCAAGGGACTCTAGAAATTCATGTACTGTACCAGCGTGGTACTCACTCCCACTCATCTGCTCATTTGAATGCTCCCCTCAAACACGAGTCACTCAACCATCATTGCTCTCCCGAATGCTCCCCTTAGGCACGAGCCACTCATCTCAGGGAAATCATGTTATCCACTTTTTTTCACACATCTCAGTATTTTACCACTCAGTCAGTTTATTTGACCCTTAGGAGGCCTCATCTTCCTCCCTTAACATGAATAGTCTCACAACTCAGGGATCATGTATAGACAATACAAAGAATAAGAACAACTCTCACCATCCAATTTCCACATCACATAAATAACTATTTCATAGAAAATCATTCAACATTATAATTGAACAACAGATTATGACAACAAGCAATGTCCAAAGACCAAATTTACACATAGTCATTCGACAAAATACAAGCTATTATCTAAAGTCTAACTCCTTTTAAATCATAACCTACCTCGATTGAAATATGGGAATCAAAATTACTCCGCTGGAGCCTTGCCTTTCCTCAGCGCTTCCGAACGTTCAAAATCTAGAACAAAAAATTAATGAAGAATTCAATAGACTATTTTGGAAAACAAGGGTTTTGAAAATTTAACCCCACCCCCACTCTACCCACCATGATCATTCAACCCCGGTTCATGGAGTTTCTACTACCTAAACCCTTTTTCAAGTAGTGTTTAGCACTAAAATTCTCGCTTCTACCAACTCTAGGTCTCCAATTTTAGCAATGATGAACTAGCACCATCATATTCACCCTAGGGAGTAATAATTACATGCTTATAGACCTAGGGATCAACAACCATTCAACACCCAACCAATTTCCCCCACTCTCATAGTTTTAGGGTTTTTCAAGTAGGATTTCCATCATTACATGTCCCCCTTTCGATTCTACGGGGTTAGGGAATCAAAGTAAAGAGAATTGACTAGGATTCTTATCTTTGAGAAGGGAAACTACTCTGCACTTAGGGAATTTGCTCTGAGTTCTCACAGTTCGTGCTTTGAAATAATGGGGTAAACCCCCTTGAAATCCCACTTAAAATTCACTTATTGATTTCCGTTATCCGTTGCAGCGGACGCTACAACGCCCAAGACACCATCACAGTGGGATCCGATGGTATATCTCCTGGTCCATTATAGCGGGTCTCCAACCGTGATGACGGTCTCGCTGCAGCAGGTTCAGCTACAGCAGTCCCTCGTAACCAATAGCTCCTATTTCTTACACACAAACTATCCTCTAGCTTCAAAATCTCACTAACACTTATTCAACACCTTCCCACCAACACTTAGGATAGAGAGGGGTGTTTGAATTTATTTTTCCCCCGTAACGACAGATGGGTCTCTACAATTTGAGTCAAAAGTTTGATTTGAAGTCTAGATTAAGAGTCCATGGTTTCAAAATCAGAGGGCGATTGTTAACACTATAAGGTCCAAAGTATAAAATTTCTTTCATATTAACTTTCTTATAGAATTTCACAATATAGTATCCTTCTTCATGACAGAATAACTCAGGTGAAGCAATCATGGCCCAGAATTGAGTGATACATCTTTCATGTAATTATACCTTAGTGAGTCACCAATAACAAATAGAACCAGAGAATTCTTCCATTTATGTTCCTCCTTCAACAACTCAGATTTGTCTAATTTCACAACTATGTTGCCATTAAGTAATTCAAGTGTAATATATTTCAATGGCATACCATTTGCAGCTGCTCAATTACTAGCAAACAGCTTCACCCACGGGGCATCTTGCGAAGGATCCTTTACTACTGGTGGTAACCCTGCAGATTTTGCATTCTCTGATATCCCTGAAGGCACTTGTGTGGACATTCTGGTCAAGTCTCCTCCAATAGTTGCTTCTGATATTTTCCTTGTTCCTTGATCTACTAGCAATGGAACATTTTCCATACAAGATGATGATTGAGTAGGTGAGTGCACCATTAGTGGGCTTAGACTGGAATAAGTTTCAGGTGAATTCCCAAGTAGTACTAGTTGAGCTCTATTTGCTGATCTATTCTGATGATTTTTCTCCTGTTCTTTAGGGGGTTTTGTATCACAAGAGATACTATGAACCCTAGCACTGACTAAGCTTCCTATGATTCTAATTAACTCCTTCTTCGGCTGGCCACATCCCCTCTTGCCTTCTATTTCTTACCTCAGTGCATGTTAGTTTAACCTACGCTGAGAGCATTAGGAGAGGACTCTTAACAAATGACATTCACCCTACTAGTATTTGTTTCCGCGTTGTGCGGTCGATATTAAAAAAGTTGTAGAATAATTTAATATATTTGAGCACACTCAATCAAATTTCAATTATAATCATGTAACATAATTTTCTATTAGATCTAAAAAAATTAAATATCAAAAATAAAATTTTTGATTGTTAAAACAACCTTCTTGATTCAGGATAGAAGAAATGTATTTGTTATTCTTTTACTAACATTAGCTAAGTTCCTTTCCAATAGATCTGAAACATTACCAATTATGACTCCAAGAAAATTATTTTATTTATCTATTCTTATTTTTTTTAACACATTTGATCATCATTTAGTACTAAAATTTTCAACCTATAAGAAAAGAAAATTAACCATTCAACTTACTTTAAACATTGTAGAATGTACAAGTTAAGAAAGTTACCATAAGCAAAAGCTCCTCGAAAATTAATCACACTTAAAAAGATTAATTTTTCATTTAAAAATGCCAACAATAATCTATAGCTCAATGATAAAAAAAATAGAAGAAAAATTATGAATTGTCAATATAGTTATAACAAATCATACATATATGTTGGTGAAATTATAATTATAATCAAAAAATAAAATTAAAAAATAAAATATTTTCAGGTTGAGGCGTGGATATCTTACTCTCTTAAAGGAGATTTAAGACTACTACAGTAAAATTTTACCGGTCCAGCAGTAATCTTCTTGATTTGTCCCCTCAGGATACAACAGCCTAGCAACACTGTATGACTCAACAAACTTTGGACAAGAGTTGCGTCCAAAGCTCCACCAAAAGACACCAAAAGAACATCTTCCTTCAACTAAATAAAACTTTCTTTTCTAATTACCTTTATGCACTCTATATCTTTTCTTCTAATAATAAAACACAACACAAACTCATGCACATTACAGGTAATAATTTTCTTAGAAGAATAAAAATAAAGAAATTTTCTTGGTAAATAACTAAGAATGTGAGTAAATAATAGCAAAGTATGTAGACAAATCTTTAAAGCCATAGGTTAAAAAAGAATAACCTGATAAAATAATGAGAATAATGAGATAGAGTGTTATGAAAAGTAAAAGGTCATATTCATCAATGAATGTAGAAATACACATTACAAAATACTATAAAAATATTTAAAAAGGGTCATTTTTCAACAATATAAAAAATATAAAAAAACTAAAAACCATTAATTTTAATATTAAATTAAGAGAGTTTATCAGCTAAAAGGAGACTATTATGTATAATGAAGGTATGCTCTGAATTGAACCTTCACTTAGTAAAACAGTAATCATTACTCCAAAGTCATAGTTGTCTCAGACTTGAACTATGATTGCTTAAGAGAAATAAAGTATCACTACGTACCTACAATAATCAAGGTGTTGACATGAGCTTTAAAAGCTAGCACATTACGGTCTTATGTTATCCCTATTTTCATGAGTGTTTTTGAAAACAAGCCCTATTCTCATAGAAAGCGATCTACTTCCACACTCACATAGGTGAAATCTGTCGAGAGTGCTCCTGCAAGTTCAACACCCCACTCATACGAGCTATAGATTTTCATTAAGAGTTTTTTAAACTCAATCTTCACAAATCATTATAGAAAATGCACTCATATCATATGGAAGTAATTAAAAAAATAGTGCATTTCACAACAAGTCATCATATGATTCATTTTTCTCATTGAATCTGGTTATAAGATCTCTAGTCCCTAGGTTGGGTTTCCTCATATATGACTCATGAATTTATGGGTTTCAATTCCATCCCCCTCGATGTGCTCTAAATTTTTTCTCTTTCTAAGGTCTTAGTCAGTGGATTTGAAAGATTATCACAAGATTTGACATAATTAACATTAATGGTATCACTTGTCAAATATGATCTCATAGTACTATTTTCTTCTCCTTATGGGTATAGATTTATTGTTGTAATAACGGTTTTGAAATCTACCAATTGGAGTGGTGCTATCACAAGGCATTAAAATAGGAGGAGTTGATTTTTTAAAATAAAGTATTTGAAATAACAAATCTCTCAACGAATAGGCTTTCTCACTAGCTGAAGCTAAAGCAATTAGTGCAGCCTCCTCGTAGAGTTAGCAGTAATTATTTATTTTCTTGATTTCCGAAAAATAGCACTACCTCCCAAAGTAAAAATATAACTAGTAGTACAACAGGAATCACCGGATAAAGTGTTACAATCTGTATCGGAAAAGCCTTCAAGTACAATAGGATATTTTTTTTAAAACTAGTCACTGATTCTTGTCCCAATTAAATATCTCATAACTCTCATTATGGCATTCCAGTGTTCATTACCTGGCTTATTTGTAAACCTGCTAAGTACTCCTATTGCATATGCAATATCAAGTCGAGCGCAATCAGTCACATATTTCAAACTTCCAATTAAGCTAACATACTCCTTGACTTATCACATCAATTTCAGTTTGTACAAGAAACAAGTGAATACTTGAATCAAAAGGATCTACAACATGCTTGCAATCAAGAAACTTACATTTTTTCAAAAAAAATTTAACATAATGTGACTGGTCAAGAAAAATTCTATCACATGTTTTAGTAATTTTTATTCCAAGAATAAAATTTGTCTCACCAAGATCTTTCATATCAAAATGGCTTATAAAAATATTGTTAGTTTCTCCAATAACATTCATGTTAGTCCAAAGATGAATAGATCATCAACATAGAGGCAAATAATAACATGTAAATTATGTCAAAACCAATGATAGATGCACGTATCACACTCATGTATTTTAAAATTATTTTCAATCATGCAGGAATAAAACTTCTCATGCCACCGCTTCGGTGTCTGTTTCAAGCCATAAAGGATTTAGTAAGTTTATACACTTTACTTTCTTGGCTGCTTCAGCAAAACTTTTGGGTTGTTCCATATAAATCTCCTCATTTAGGTTCCTATTTAAAAAAATATAATTTTTACATTCATTTGATGAATATGAAAATTAAAAATTGCAGCAATGACAATTAAAAGTCTAATGAATGTAATTCTCATTACCGGAGAAAAAGAATCAAAAAATTTTAGGCCTTCTAGTTTCTGAAAATCTTTAGCAACTAGTCTAATCTTATATTTATCAATGGATCTATCCAATTTTAACTTTTTTTTCTTAGGACCCATTTACACCCAATTATTTTACAATCCGGTGGTAATCAACTAACTTCCAACTTTTATTGGAGTTTAGTGATTCCATCCATCATTCACGACCTCTTTCTAAAAGAATAGCATCATGTGAAGATAAAACTTCTTGTAATGTGTGAGGGTCATCTCGTCCATTGAAAATATAAAAATCAGGAACAAAATTTCTTTTCTACTCTAACTTTTTTATTTCTTCTTAACTCAAAATTATCATTTTCTTTATTTCTCAAAATAGAAGTAGAAGAATTAAGTAGTGATATATTTTCTTCAGTCCTTTGTCTCCCATTATTTTTAGAATCAAATAAAAATTTATTTTTCATAAAAAATAGAATAATCTGATTCTATTATTATATTATCTTTACGATTAAAAAATCTATAGGTTGTACTATTTGAAGCATAATCAAGAAAAGCATAAGTAGTAACTTTTTTATCCAATCTAGTGATTTTGGGATCCATTAGCCTTACATAGACTAGACAACCCCAAACTCTTAAATATCTTAAATTTGACTTGTGACATTTTCACAATTCAAATGGTATTAATTTTATCTGTAACGACCTGTCCGCCCGTTATAACATTTTCGACCACATAAAGATGGGTGAATTTAAATTTTTAGAATTAGTGAATAAAACCCTGAGAAACGAAGGGTTCACGGAGAGCAATTTGAGTGAGCTTAGCCTCAATCGAGTGGACCTAAGCGGGTGTCAACCGCGGCGAGAAAATTTCCGCCACAGCAAAATCGCTACAGCGGGAAGGGTGTATGCTGCAACAGATAACGTGGACCAGAAATTCGCAATCCCGTTCTAATTAGGATTTTTAAAACCTTGTCCTTGAAAAGGACTTATTAAAAATGTCTAAAAATAGAAAATAGAACTTTTGGGGAAAATAAGAGGATTCAAGAGGTGGAGATCCGACATCTATAGCTAGGAGCTCTCGCAAGAAAATCAAAAGAATGGTGTAGCTGCAGTCAAGCACAATTGGGATGATAACTTGGCGCCCAAATAGGCTATGATTTACTCGCTTTTGCGTTAGACTTTGGTTAGCTAAACATATACGTGCATATAATTTATATGCTTTTGATGAGTAGGATTATACTTTTAACTATGTTATGGTCTATTAATCGGAATCGGTGAAAATCTAAGAACAACTGTATTAGAAGAGGGGTGACGAAAGTTCATAATGAGGGAAAATCCTAGGGATAGATATTTTAACCAATAAATGGGTTCATGTTCTAGGATATGCGTTGAGCCAAATATTGTTGAGGAGATTAACTTTCTGGTGTCGTTGATAGAATATTCTCAAGTATAAATATGGACTTCTTCTTTCTTTTGAATCAACACCTTGGATGGGTAAATCACATAGACTCTGTGTAGGAGATGCGATTAATAGACTGATTAATAAGTTATAACTATGTTTAAGCGTGAGATGAATCGAGTGACATAGGATATTAATCCTTAATTAATGACTTGAATGTGTTGTAGTCAGTATTGTATTTTCTGGGGTTGATGATTGTTTTCCGCATTAATGGTGACAATTGTGGTAAGTTAATTGTTGATGTAAGCTTGTTATGACATTGTTTCATTATGGTGGGTATAAAGAAACCAAAACATGGGAGAAACTAGAATAAGGACTGGTCGCAGTACTGCCAGCGGTACCGCTGCAACGGATAGTATACTGCTGCAGCGAGATCGTTGTAACGACAATGATGCCGCTGCAGCGGAGCCCAAACCAGTGAACGGGCCAAGTCGGAAGTCTTATAACGTGCTAAATTAACTGTTATCACTATTGTTCGGACACGAGGTTGATTTATATTAATGTGATTATACTTGTTACAGTGAATGTGTAATTCTTGTCGTGTTATGATTTGTTACATGATGCGTCCTGAGATTAAGGGGTGAATTGGCACCAAATGAATGTATGACTGAAATGACGAATAATACGAAAGGAAAGTTATCGATATAATGGAAATGAGAGGCCTATGGACGAAGGTAAGGAACTCAGATGAACAGGTTACTACAATCAGATTCCGAATAAGGATTAGATACACGAGTGGCTTGTGCTTGAGGTGAGCATTCGGGTGAGCGGTAGTGAATACATAGACAAGTGTGGCTAAGGGACCATGCAGCTGGGTGTACGAGTGAGTACACAGACAGGTATGATGAATGTTTCATACAGCAGGGTGTACAGTACATGTATTTCTAGAATTTCCTGCAGGTCATGACTGGAAGGAGAAGCATAAGACCCCTTGGTATGTGTGTACAGTGATATGACGGAGGCGTGTGCCCGGCATATCACCAATAGTATGATTGTGAAACAGAAATTACGCGGGTGTGAGTTGATATACATACGGCTGCAGATACAAAAAGGTCCTAGATATACAAGTGTGATACAGGATATATAGACATAAATCAGGTTTGAGGTGAGAAACGGGGGTGGAGTACTGTATAATGGCTACCCAGTCCAGGTACTATATCTTATGAAAATTTCGTGGTATGAAGCCAGGTATGTGCATATACTTTACTCTTGAGAAAATTGACTCCCTCATATTATTTTGATGACTTTTATGTGTACTTGAGTTGATTAATCCGTAATTGCGTTTGAATATCTTGTTTACATTGATTTTGTGAGTGATGGATGAGAGCATGATAGGTTTGATCAAAAAGATAGTAAAGTACCGTGAGCTAATAGGTACACTTTACTAATTGATGTATTTCATTAAGGAGAGTTAAGAATATCCTTCAGATAATTAAATAGGTTAATAAATGGTAGAAATGGACTTGGTTAATTCTAGTGAAATGGTCAGAGAGATAGTGGTGTTACGGAGTNGTTACGGAGTTTTATAGCAGTAATAAACAAAGTCATATTAGGGGAATTCAGATACTGACTATGGGGTCTATCGCTGCAGTGGGCATATAGCCGCAATAGCGGAACCGCTGTGGTGATCCGAGTATTCATTGCAATGGAAGCGAAGGGAGACAGATTGGAGGACTTTAATAATGAATAGGTTCGTAAAAGTATGGCGTAAACTTTGATTAGATTTTAAGAACGTGAATGTAGTAGTTGTACCTAGGGTGGTGTTAGGAACTGAGATAATCATTACGTTTAATGACATTGATTATTTATTAATTATTATGCTATTATATTAACTAACCTTAGTCGACCAATGATGCCTACAAGTATATGTGGAGTACTGATACTACCTTGCTACACCTTTTTCTAGGTGTAGGTTGTGGCAGGTTGAAGTTCCTTGATTGGCATGAGTACTCAGTGCCAACTTTAGTGTTCTTCTTTCTGGACGAAGCTAGGTCATTTTATTTGTCAAGTATTCAAATAGAACTCTTATACCTATCTAGACTAGATTTTGGGAGAGTCGTGGTTGGAAAATTGTGTAATTTAATTTTGTTGAGATTTTTATCAATTAACGAGAAGTAATGGCAATGTTTGAGGCTAATTCTTGTATATTAATAGTAATATTTGTAAGGGTTCTCCTATTGAGTAAAATCAATGTAGGTGCCCGCACGGCTATCCATTTGGGCCATGACATTATCCTTTTATGAGGTACCCGATTTAACACATAACAAGCAGTCAAAGTAGCTTCATCCCACAAATTTGGAGGTGCACTTGACTCAATAGCATGACATTAGTCAACTCAACCAAAGTTTTATTTTTTCTTTCTGTTACACCGTTAGATGCAGGAGAATAAGGTGGATTAGTTTCATGAATTATTCTCAATGATCTAACAAAAAAATTAAACTCTTTAGACTCATATTCACGGCCTCCATCACTTTTAGTTATTTTATTTTTTCTACTAAACTGATTTTCAACCTCATGGAAATAAATTTTAAAATTTTCAAATGCATCAATTTTATTTTTCATCAAGTAAACATACGTATACTTAGAGAAATCATCAATAAAAGTGATAAAATATCTATTTACTCCATGAGTTAAAATTTCTCCAAATTCTCAAATATTAGTGTGAACTAATTCTAACAAATCAGATTTTCTCTCAACTTGAAAATGAGGTCTTTTAGTAATTTTAGCTTTACTACAAGTCTTACATTTTTCAAAATTCTTTTTAACCATTGGGATAAATCCTAAACTACTCATGATTCTCATATAAACGATCATTAATATGACACAAATGAGCATGTCAAAAAGAGAACATATACACAGAAGTAGAGACTTTATTCATTTCAACATTCAACTTGAACATACCATCACAAAAATACCCCTTTTCACTATTTCATAGTGATTAGACTCAATAATTTATTTGAAGCCTACTTTACTAAGAAAAAGAATAGACATCAAACTTTTCTTATGGAAGGAGTAAAAAGTACATCTTCAATGTTAATATCTTTCCAGAGGTGAAGCTCAACTCGACATCTCCCTTTTCAAGCACTTGAATGGTGTGAGAATCACCAAGCATGATGATTTTAGACTCCTCAAAATGAGTATATATTTTGAACTAATCATTTTCATAGCTGACATGATGGTTTGCACCAGAATCAGCCCACCATCCATTAATATTTTCAACCATGTTTATGTTTGTTAGTAGTGCCATAAAAGGCTCTTTGGTAACGTTTGCCAGAGGTGTAGGATCCCGTTTCTCAAATCTGTAAAATCAATAAATATGTCCACTCTTTCCATAGAAAAAGCATAGTCCTGCATCTTGAACTTGTTGATTTTGTGCTTGGTAATTGACACCATTATTTTTCTTGAAGTTTTTTTTCTAAGGCTTCATAGAAGTATTTTTGTGAGTATCAGAAGAAACATTATTTAAAGTAATTAAATTTACCTTCCATATAAGGTTGTTCTCTTCTGATTCTAAAAGTATATCTTGGTCTCTTGCCTCCTCTTTCATGTGGATTCACATTATCAATGTCTCAAGTGAGGTTTCCTTTTGTTTGTGGCGCATAGTTTTTTGAAAGTCCTTCCATGAAGGTGGAAGTTTATCTATTATACCACAAACAATAAGTTTATCTCCAATTTTTATCTGACATGAGCTCTCCAACGACCATTATAAAGTCTTGAGCTTGGTTTACCATTGATTTGTTGTCTACCATTTGGAAACGAAAAAATCTGCTAGCAACATACTTTTTTGTTCTAGCCTCCTCAGTATCACACTTAATCTGTAATGCTTTCTAAATTTTCTTTGCACTAGAGTAAGTTCATAATAATTATAAAAATTATTAGATAGACAATTAAGAAGATAATACCGATATTTATAAGAATCATCATCATACTTTTCAATTTTCTCCTGAAGAAAAATAAGATCATCATCATTTATAGAAGAGTTGTCTATTTTGTTTGAATTCTTCTCAGTTAACACATAAGAAACATTGAAAAGACTTAAGTATAAAAGTATTTTACCCTTCTATCTCTTGAAATAAGTACCGCTGGACTGAAATGACTTGTTAAGGTCTCTCATATTGACATCTGTGGATTTTTCAATTTTAATCATTGAATCTCCTTAAAATTATTGGTGAAATTATAATTATAATAGAAAAATAAAATATATTCAGATTGAGGCATGGATATCTCTCTCTTTTTAAGGAGATTTAAGTCCACTACAGTAAAATTTTACCAGTCCAACAGTAATATTATTGTCTTGTCCCCTCTAGGATATAACAGACCAGCAATATTGTATGACTCAACAAACCTGGACAAGAGTTGAGTCCAAAGCTCCACTAAAAGAACAACTTCTTTCAACTAAATAAAAATCTTTTTTCTACTCACTTTTTATGCACTCTATATCTTTTCTTCTACGATAACCCAAGACAAGACCACCACCATTTATAGGCTAAGAATTTCGTCTTGTAATGAATTGGAAGAATATGGGTAATAATGTTGGTAAGTTATGATAGAATTATTCCTTAGAGGTTATATAAGTTACAAGGTATAATGAGATAGAATAACGAAATAAAGGTTATGAAAAGTAAAGGTTACATTTATCACAATGAATATGAGAAATTAATAT